>ML786901.1:75286-132334 GCA_009831015.1 Picea engelmannii | reverse complement strand
TTTCCCCAGTGGAGTCGCCAATCTGTTGCACCCTTTTCGTCACCTTGGTGAGCAAATAAGAGGTGCTTACATGCCCAGTTGGGTCTTGCTGAGCATGACAACTGTAGAGGAAAGAGTTAGAGAAAGAAAAACAAAACTATAAGAAAAAATTAAACTAATACAAAAGAAAATCATAAGCATAGGGACATAGAGATAACAAACACAAATAGACCCATGTCACCAATGTTTTTAGGCTGATCTATTGATGAAATCAAAGCACCAAGAAGAAAGGGGACTATGAGTCCCTTGTTCCTCCAAGGGAAGGCTCTTGGACCCTCACAAGCTTGCTCTCCTTACAACAAGAAAAATGAAAATGGTGGTGAAAGAACTCCTTGCAAATCCACTCAATGGAGAGGTGGATTGCTCAATGAAATGGTGCCAAAGTGCTCTTGTAAGGGATGGAGTCCTTAAAACAATATAGGCAACATAACATTACATGAAATTCCTTGAGAAAATGAGGTGCATTCATGGATTTTTATAGCATTGCTTTGGGCTTTTGTGTAACTGCCTTTTAGTGTGAAAAGAGGCTATTTAGGGCATTATTAGGTCTTTGAGCAGCCTACCATGCGGATTCAGCTCAGATTTGAGGGTCAAATCGGCTTGGGAGCTGATCCATAAGTGGTTGGGAGGCCGACCACTTCAATAAATGCGTTGTTTAGCAGGTGCACGGCTTTTTGCGATAACAACCGCGCATCGTGTGCGTATGCGCGCATGATACGTTTCTGTTCCGCGCATGTGCGCGCGCGCCCAACTTCTGTAAAGTGCTCTTCAATTTTTCACTACTTTGTATAGTTTTTGACCTTTTTTGAATGCTGTAAGATTAATTCAGGGCCATGAATGACTTCATTGCTGTTTGACGATGCTGAGTTCTTGTCACCACGTGCGGATGAAATTTCAGTGATAACAAGTGGTATCAGAGTGGTCTGCTCCTTATATTCTTAATGCATGTCCCCAACGAGGTGGAAGTACAAAGAGTTGGGTCTCGAGCTTGTTTCTCTTAAGGAAAAAATCTCTCGCATGCCCAAGCGACCTCTCATGGTAGGAGAAAAGAAAGATGATGGTACATGAGATCCTTTCAAACTGTTGATTGAGGAAGCCCTCATGCAACAAAGGAACGAGATGATGAATAGTTTCATGCAAATCCTTCGACGACTACTAACAGGCAGCACATCTTCTTTGAGTGGAGGCGCCACCCCCTTCAAGGTACAAATAAACTTCAATATTCCTATATTTGAAGGTCATATAGACACAGATGTTGTAGACAAGTGGTTGAATCTACTAGAAGGGTATTTGTCTGTCCATAACTTTTTGAATAGAGAAAATATTACTTTTGCGCTCCTCAAAGCCGTTCCCCATGTCAAATATTGGTGGGAAACTTTCTGTGAGAAAAATGAAATAGAGGAACCCTCATTATTTACAGTCACGAGCACCTGGGAATCCTTCAAGGATTCTATTAAGGAACAATACTATCCTCTCGGAAGTTATGACGACTTGTATACCAAATGGACCACACTGCAACAAGAAAGAGACCAAGTAGTGCCAGATTTCACAAATATCTTTCATACCTTGCACACCAAGCTGGGTATTAAAGATTCAGAGCAACATATGGTGCTCAAGTATCGTGACACTCTGCATAGATACATCCAGACCGAAATGGAATTTTTTGACATCTCATCCTTGGGTGCGGCCTACCGATATGTCGTCAAAATCGAGTGGAAGCTCAAACAAAAGACGTGGCAATTTGGGCCTGGGAATCCCTCACAACAAAAGCCAGGAAAGGGCGACCCCAACCCATAGAACAAAGGATAGAGAAAATATGGACAATATCAGGACAATTGATCCAAGCCACAAACAAAGAAGGAAACTCGAAAGACAAATAAAGATACCAGGAAGTGTTGTGACTTCCATAAGAGCCCTTGGCATAACACTGTTGACTACCGCTCAAAGAAGTCGCTAGTGGCTGAAGTGAAAGTCTCTAAATTAGATGCGGGTTCAGACTTTGAGCTAGAACCAGAAAGGGGAAGACAAATCATTGATGCGGAACCCAGTGCCACCGTTGCTACCACCGAGCTCCAGCCTGGTGAACCAGATGAGCCAGAAGAAGGAGAATGCCTCTTCCATTCACAGATGTGGGTAAAATGCACACAATTGCACTTCATCATGGATAGCAGTAGCCATAATAACCTCATCTCAGCAGAGGTCGTCAAATGGTTGGCCCTGCCGACAACACTGCACCCACAACTCTACACCATTGGATGGCTCCGCCAAGGAAGCAATCTTCGCGTCAGCCAACAGTGTCGTTTGTCATACATCATCAAGCCCTTCAAAGATGAGGTATTGTGTGATGTTTCTCCTCTCGAAGTTTGTGATGTTCTTTTGGGCCAACCTTATTTATGAAAACATTATGTTGTATATGAGTCTAGGCCTTGTAGTGTTATTATTACTTTGAACAGGAAATTGTACAAGATAGCCGAGGTAGTCCCACCTAGTGTTGTTTCCTTGATCTCTGCTAAGCAATGTAGGAAGGTCATCTCTTAGACGATGAAGTTTGTCTTCTTCATGATTCACTCTTAGAATAAGCGAAAGATCACAACCACATCTAGGGTCTCTGTGACGACCTCTCCACACAGTAGAAGCAAGTAGATAAGGTCGTGGAAGAATACTCAGATATCTTCTCCTCACCTACCGAGGTACCTCTGCACTGTCAGGTCAAGCACCCCATCGATCTGACCCTCGACGCACCGCTGCACAATGTGCCAGTCTATCGCCACTCTTTGTTAGAGAATGAGGATATTAAGCGATAGATCCAAGAATTTCTCCACAAGGGTTACATCTGTCCCAACTCATCACCTTGCAAGAGCCTAATCGTGATGGTACAGAAGAAAGATGGAACCTGACGACTTTGCATTGATTACCGGGCTCTGAATAAAATCACAGTCAGAAACTGGTACCCGATTCCCTGAATCGATGAACTCCTTGATCAACTCACGGGGGAAAAATACTTTAGTAAGATTGATTTGAAGTCTGGCTACCACCAGGTCCCGATAGAAAAGATAGATGTATGGAAAACTGCCTTCAAGTCAAAGGAAGGCCTTTTTGAATGGTTGGTCATGCCTTTTGGTTTGACAAATTCTCTAGCCACTTTCATGAGGATGATGGACGATATCCTGTGACCATTCACCAATACTTTTGTAGTGGTGTATCTGAATGACATTCTCATTTACATCAAGACTTGGGACGAACACTTGCAGCATATTCAACAGGTTCTGCACACCATGCAACAACACAAGCTATATGCCAACTTGTAAAAATGATCCTTCGGCATGGACAGGGTCCATTACCTGGGCCACATAATTGATCAACATGGCGTACATGTGGATCCAGCCAAGATCCAAGTCATCCGTGACTGACCAGCCCCAATCACACTCACTGAGATTCAGAGCTTCTTGGGCCTTGCCAATTTCTACCACAGGTTCATGTTGGGATTCTCCCATATTGCATGGGCCCTCACCCAAATAACCAGGGGTGGTGGTAAGGCGAAATTTGCGTGGGGTCGGTCCCAACAACAAGCGTTCGATGATTTGAAGCAGCGCTTGTGCTTAGCCTCAGTAATTTCACTACCAGACCTACAACAACCCTTTGAGATCGAGACATATGCTTCAGACTAAGCGGTGGGCACCATTCTCACTCAGCACGGCTACCCCGTGGCCTATCATAGTGAGACATTATCAGATGTTGTCCGTAAGTACCCTACTTACGACAAAGAAATGTACTCCATTGTGCAAGCCTGTCGCCAGTGGAGACATTAAATTCTTGGGAAGGATACAGTCATCCACACTAATCATAAGCCACTGTAGTTCATGCAGACACAAGGAAAATTGCAGAATGATCGCCATCAAAAGTGGTCCACATACTTGCAACAATTCCACCTCAACATCAACAGGAAGCACCAATTGCGTTGCTAATTGCCTCAGCAGACCGCCAGTCGCGACACTCACCATTGTGCTAGAATCATGTGGCCATGAGCCCTCTGAATGGCCCCAACTCTATGAGACAGACCAAGACTTCACCACCACCTACCAAAGGTTGGGTGCAAACGCGGTTGTCAATAATTTCCATCTTCAGGATGGGTTGTTGTGTCGTCTAGGCCATATTTGTGTTCCATCAAGCGAGCGAGCGAAGATGATCTGGGAATCCCACTACAGTCGGGTGGCAGGACACTTCGGCATCGAAAAGACAGTGGCGATGCTACATAAACATTTCTATTGGCTGAAACTTTGACATGAGGTCAGGAAGTATATCAGGTCCTGCACTGCCTGCGCTATTTCCAAACCGACCACTAAGAAACAAGGCCTGTACACCCGTCTTCCTAATCCTGATAGGCCATGGGAATCCATCTCAATGGAATACATGTCAGGCCTCCCATCCACCAAGAGGGGAAATGACTATGTTTTTGTGGTTGTTGATCGCTTTTCTAGGATGATGATTCTGGTTGCTTGCAAGAAGAACATCACAGCAGAGGCCACTACCAAGATCTTCTTTGAACGAGTCTGGGTACATTTTGGAATCCCACAAACCATTATCTCAGATTGGGATAGTCTAATTCTCAGCACATTCTGGTCAAGCCTTTGGTCGCTGCTGGACACCAATCTCACCAAATCCATGACCTTCCACCCCTAGACAAATGGCCAAAATGAGGTCGTAAATCGAATGATTGTGCATATTCTTCGCATGTATAATTCAAAGCACCATCGCACATGGGATGAGATCCTTCCCTATGTCCAACATAGATAAAATCGAGCCCTACATAGCTCAACCAACCACATCCCCTTTCAGGTGGGGTTGGTATTCCAACCATTGGATCCCATAGATGTTGCACTTCCCCTTGCGGTCACCTCGACCGACTCATCTCCTCTTCCAACTGAATATGACTAAGCCACCTGGTTCATTGAGTGGATCCAACACATCCACCAACAGGTTTAGGATATCCTACAGAAGTCCAATGACAAGTACAAGCAATTCCATGACCAACATCGGGTGCTACATAAGTTTCAGGTGGGCAACAAAGTTTGGTTGCACTTGCAGAAAGAACGCCTTACAGGACCCCATCAGAAGCTTTTCCCACTCTGTTATGGGATGTACACCATCACAAAGGCTCTGGGGGATAGTTATTTTGAGCTCAACATTCGTCCTTTCCTTGGCTTGCACCCAGTGTTCAACGTGGATCTACTTTGCCCTTATTTCCAACCATTATTGGACACCTCAGATGTAGCAGAGCAAATGACACCAACAGAGCTCAACCCTGACTGCATACAACATGCATCCAAAAATCAAATTGTGGACACATAGATCAAGGGCACTCAACAACAAGGGATCCAACTTTATCAAGTCGTCTAAGCAGACAACTCCTCCACCAAGGCAAGTGGCTCACCCGGGGCCAAATTCAACAGAAATTTCCTCATATGATGGAGAAACTCAATGCAATGGATACCATTGGTTCCTAAGGAGGGAGGATTGATCCAAGTGGATATTGGTGGCCACCCACCTCTTCCAATTGGCTCAAAACAATTTTCTGACAATTTTGGCAATTTACTATTTTTAGTAGTTTTAACTTCTGGGGACATTTTGGGGGCCTAAATGAAGGTTTTTCGGGATCAAGATTCTCAATGATAGCCAAAGGCATGATTGATCTCTCAAAATGAATCTCCTCGATGATACCTTTCCAACAGGCTATCATACGCCTAAAATGAAGATCGTATGCAAAAGTTACGACCTCGGGAAGTTGATGTACTAACTTACCTAGACGGGGCCCACATGACTTTTGGCGCTTCATCTCCTAGGGTTAGGTTTTTATATGTCTAGGGTTTTTGGCATTCCTGTTTATTGTAAAACGACCTTCAGAGCCTCATTGTAATCATACTCTTGCGAATGAGCGCAACCATCACATCTCTTCTCAGAGATAAGCCGCCACCATTCCAACAAGCTTGTTTCCGCTGCATTTTATAGTTTCAGCTTATTTCCTTATTGAATAGAAAACCTGTTTTACTATATCTCTGTTATTTTGTATTAAGCACTTGTTAATAATCTGTAGTCATTTTGCTCTGCTCATAAAATCCGGATTATTACATTCAGATACATGAGCAAAAGAAAACAGAGGGAAAACAAATATGAGATTTAGTATTTCTACATTTCTAAGGATAAAGCAATACAGGTCTTTTTAGTTGCTAATGAATTACAAAGAATTTCTATCTAATCCTCAAGCCTCTCAGGCCTTGGAACCCCCCTCTTTAGTCTGTAAATGATAAACTAAATAGAAATACCACCCATGAGAAATTACCAACAATTTGCAACAAATATCTAAAAATAAAACAATACATCATCTATTTGCAAGAAATATGGGACAGAGAAGTCGAATATCTTCCAATCTGCATTCTGGAGTCGTCTTTCTAATTGTTCTACCATGTGCTTTGTCACTAGAAATTTTTGGAGCATTCCTTCCTGATCGGACACAAATTTCTTCGAAACCATTTTGAAATTTTGAAAATCATTCTTTACTAAGCTAAATTGATACATTTGAGAGGTGGGTTTTGAACGGTTTCGACAGATTCCTTACGGTTTGATCAATAATTAGGCCTGACATTCCCTTCTTGAAATATGACAGGAATTTGCACAAAATTTGAGAATGTATATTTTTAACAATGATCAAACTGCCACCACATGTATTTATGCCTTCAAATGCTAAACTTATGGATTTAAATCTGGAATAAAATCCTCCATTAATTCCACTTGCTGAGATCCAAAATAATTATTGCTCCATATGCACTAAAACACTACTAAGCGATTTCATAGCGATTTATCAAAACTATGAGAGAAAAGTGCTACAAAAAGATTTCGTAGCGATTTTACAGTGATTTCGTAGCACGATTTTGTGATGTGGTGCCTAAGCTCTTTAACCAAAACGTGACAGCCTTGTGATGAACACCAACATATGCAATGAGTATTTGACACAATGTATACAAGCTATGGTTTTCTCCGTGGATTCCTTGTGGCATACATGTTGAATATGTTGCCTCGGGGGATCGTGGGATTTACTTTGGGTTTTAAATGCATAGTGAATAAAACTCAGGCATATGACACTGTAGGCCCCAAAACATAACTTCATAAACAAAAAAGAATCTGTAGGACACATAATATGCCCCTAGTGCTTAACTCTTGGGCTCGACCTTGTTTTCTTGATGTGTGCTATTGATAGTTGGATTGATGGCTATGGGCCCAATAACAAAAGGATATTGATGGCTTAGGATATATCTAGTACTTTAGTGACCAAAATCCACAATCCTTTTACACTTTATGATTTGGCTTCGAGATTTTTGAACGGTTTCGATGGTGGGTTTTGAACGATTTCGACAGATTCCTTATGGTTTGATCAATAATTAGGCCTGAAATTCCCTTCCTGAAATATGACAGGAATTTGCACAAAATTTGAGAATGTATATTTTTAACAATGATCAAACTGCCACCACATGTATTTATGCCTTCAAATGCTAAACTTATCGATTTAAATCTGGAAGAAAATCCTCCATTAATTCCACCTACTGAGATCCAGAATAATTATTGCTCCATATGCACTAAAACGCTACTGAGCGATTTATCAAAACTATGAGAGAAAAGCGCTACAAAAAGATTTCGTAGCGATTTTACAGTGATTTCGCAACACGATTTTGTAATGTGGCGCCCAAGCTCTTTAACCAAAACGTGATAGCCTCGTGATGAAGACCAACATTTGCAATGACTATTTGACACAATGTATATGAGCTATGGTTTTCTCCCTGGATTCATCGTGGCATACATGTTGAATGTGTTGCCTTGTGGGATCATGGACTTTACTTTGGGTTTTCAATGCATAGTGAATAGAACTCAAGCATATGATACTGCAGGACCCAAAACATAACTTCATAAACAAAAAAGAAACTGCAGGACACATAATATGCCCCTGGTGCTTAACTCTTGGTCTCAGACTTGTTTGCTTGATGTGTGCTATTGATAGTTGGATTTATGGCTATGGGCCCAATAACAAAAGGATATTGATGGCTTGGGATAGATCTAGGATTATAGTGACCAAAATCCAAAATCCTTTTACACTTTATGACTTGGCTTCGAGCTTTTTTCCCATAGGAAGCTTAGATTTGTGCTGCATAATAAGCAATCATTAATCAACATTCCTTTGACATTTGGAAATTGTAACTCTGGGTATTAACATTGGCTCCTTCTGGGGATGGCATGCTCCTTGTGAGCTACCAAGAACAAGAAGACCCTATTCCTTTACATTCTGTTTATCTGTGCAACCCAACCCTGAAAAATTTCTTCTTTGCAAACATTCACAATTTTGTATTGTGCTTAATCCATTGGGCTTGTGGAGTCATTCATACCGCTGCCAAATCTCTGCAATTTTATTCAAATTTTGAAAACAGACTGCTGAAAAGAAAACATACTGCTACAAATAAAATGTACCTCACACTGCATAGCATATTGTGCGAATTGAAAATAAATGCTCAAGGACGAGCTTATTATCTACACTGCCTACTCCTACTTCTGATCAACAAAACATGTCTGATCATGTGTAACCATACTTCCAATGATGCCATGAAATCTTATTACTAACAAAATGATCTTCTTGTCTGTAGATGAGAATAAAAGAAAAATATGACATGAGAAACATAAAATTGATGATTATATTGAACTTACAACTGTAAGAAAGTGTCATGCCAAAATATACCACATTCTGAACCTGTGGAAACAACGAATGTTAGCATGTTTTATGGGCAGTGTATGCTTGTCATTGATGGCAAGTACAACAAGGATGATGGTTTGAGTACAGGAAGGATGTGCCAGGTAGGCTCCAGAAGTCTTTTGGGAAGACGATGCAGAGCAAGGGATTGAGTACAAGAAGGATGTGCCAGGCGGGCTCCATAAGACTTTTGGGAAGACAATGCAGAGCAAGCTCAACAAGATCAGAGTATGCAGTGATGGATTTCATTATGATTTCCCAATGAACGTAAGATCTGAGCCAGAGGTCCGACTGGCATTGGATCCAGGAGAACCTGCACGCTCTTTAACGAGCAAGGTGACATGCAAAACCCTGAAAAATCCAAAACAGGCACCTCAAAGAAGACTCCATTTCGGAGTTTCGGTTACTGAGAGATGGAGAAGTCAAGAGTCGAGACTCTCCAACACAGGAGTCCCGAAGTCACGAAATGCGAAACCCTGAAATCGCGAAACAGGCGCATCGCTCGAAGTTTCGACTACCAGAGTTTCGGATACCGGGAGATAGAGATGTCAGGACTCTCGTCATCAAGAGTCTTGAAGTGCCGAAATGCGAAATCCTGAAAACCCAAAACAGGCGCACCACTCGGAGTATTAAATACCGGGAGATGGAGATGTCAGAGACTCTCATCAACATGAGTGTCGAAATCGTGAGATGCGAAATGGAAAAATGATCTGAGCCGTTGGTTCAAGGAGATCGTGGACCATTGATCCGACTCCATTTCGAGGTATTGGATACTGGGATTTCGGATACCGGGAGATGGAAATGACAAAGACTCTCATCATAAAGAGTCTCGAAGTCGCAAAACTCTAATTCGTGAAATGATAAAGTATCCATACCGTAGTTTCGGATACCGGGAGTAAGAGGAGTCAAGAGTGAAGACTCTTCATCATAGGAGTCCCGAAATCGCGAAACCCGAAGTCGCGAAATGTCACAAACCACATACCGGAGGTTCGGATACCGAGAGTTGGAGATGTCAAGGTCTTTCACCACAGGAATACCGAAATGCTGATTCACCGAAATGAAAAACACTGGAGTACCAGACCGTTGATCTGACTCCATTTCGGAGTTCCGGATACCGAGAGTTGAAGTGTCGAAACACTTCACCACCAAGAGTGCTGAAATGCCGAAATACCGAAACGTGAAATTGCGAAATGCAGTTTCGACTAAGGCTGAGGTCACAGCCGTTGGTCACATCGGCAGAAGATGGGGGAAGGAGTTAGTGAAGACAAGCTCCTTTTCGGAGTTTTGGGGGTCGGGAAATGGAGAGTACTAAAATCCTCCACCACGGTGATCCCGAAATGCCGAAGAGCAGAATGTCGAAATGAATGCAAGATTTAGAGAAGTTAATCCAACGGTGCAGATGAAACTGAAGAAGATCGGAGGGCTACTGTAACACTTCTCAGTGTAACTGCTAGAAACCACTGATGGTTTCTTCCAGAGGACTCGAAGAGACTTCTGTGTGATTTCCAGAGGAACTGAAGGGTCACAAAGAATCTGCCAGTAGGAGAAAAGACTGTTCGTGGAGGGTATTTACAACTGGAAGAGCGTTGAAGCCATTAATTGCGACATTGAGGTTGAGGTCGACTGCAACAGAAGATGAAGAATCTCAACTACCCGTGATGTGAAGGAATTTGATCATGACACCCAGTGATGATGGACAGATGGGCTTAACAAACAGAGAAGATGAAGAGTTTCCATGATGATGAGGCAGAGCACTCGACATACAGAGGATGGAGAACCATTGCATAGAGAGTATGCACAAGATGCAGAGGGCGTATAAGAATGTGAAAAAATAAGAAGAGAGGGGGTTGTCGCTGAGGAAAGTGATGAATGTGTGAAGAAGCAGGTGGAGTGTAGCAGCTGAAATGGACAGAAGACAAAAGGTTCATTGAATGGGAAGGGCGCACAGAGCACAAAAGGCAGAAGAACGGAAAGTGCAATGGATGCGTGCAGGAAGACAGTGAGGCAGACAGAGCAGCGGAATCTTGCAAGAATAGTGATGAGACTGGTAAGCTGTTGTTGAACATTATATCACTGTAATAAGTTTCAGTAACACATATTCATAAATCAGGGTGGTAGGGAGGTGCTAGGGAGGATTGGTGTCCTCAGAGGTTCAAGTGGGTGCTTGAACACAGGGAGTTGTAGCTTCCTTCTAGTTGGTGCTAGAGAAACTAGGGAGTTGGTGCTTCCTTCTAGTGGGTGCTAGAGAAAACAGAGAGTTGGTGCTCTCAACAAGTTGCAACTTGCAAAAATAGTGGTTGTAGCCTCACAATGAGTTGGTGCTCATATGTATGATAATGTAAAGAATGTAAATATTACTTATCATATAAAGAAGAAGAGGTTTTTACCCTTTATGGGTTTCCTCGGGAAATATTTGTCTCTGTGTATCTCATATATGTGACTGATGTTGAATGTGACATTGCTTGTTTCCCTGCATTATTGTGATCATCATTGAGTGCCTTGTCAAGAATTTAAAAGAAGCATAACTGTTTAAGCACAGTAACAACTGATTCACCCCCCCCCTCAGTTGTCCAACAATTGGTATCAAAGCCGCCCCCTTTTATCTAAAGGTAGATCCTAGAGCTTAAACATGTCAAGCCATGAAGGAAATTCAACCAATAAGGCCCCTTTGTTCAATGGAACAAATTTTTCCTTTTGGAAAGTTAGAATGAGAACTTACATAATGGCTTTAGGTGCAGATGTTTGGGATGTGGTAGATACTGGTTATGTAAAGCCAGTTGTACTAGCTAATAAGGATGACAAACTAGAATTTAGCTTCAACACTAAGGCTATGAATGCTATCTTGAGTGGGCTTGCAGAAGCAGAATTCGTAAAAGTTATGCATCTAGGAACTGCTAAAGAAACGCAGGACAAACTCATTAACAGTTATGAGGGTAATGAGAAGGTAAAGGATGCCAAGCTTCAAACCTACAGAATGCAGTTTGAACAGACGAAGATGAAAGAAGATGAAACTATTGGAAAATACTTTTTGAGAGTCGAAGAAATGGTAAATGCAATGAAAGCACTTGGTGAAACAATTGAGGAACCTTATTTAGTTCAGAAAATCTTGAGATCTCTCCCAGATAGGTTCAATCTGAAGGTCTCTACTATAGAAGAACTAAATGATCTAAAAACCTTGGAGTTTGATCAACTTCTAGGAACTTTGATTGCATATGAAATGATAATAGTTAAAGATAAACCCACCTCCAGAGAAGCATCATTTAAAGCAGATAAGAATGAGGATTCTGAGCCCGATGAAATTGAAGAAAAATTTGTGAAGAGACTGAAGAAGGGATCAAGCAAATACAAAGGTAAACTGCCTTTCAAATGTTTCAACTGTGGTAGGATAGGTCATTTTGCAAATAAATGTCCCCTAAAAGGAAATGATCAGACATGTGATGATGAGGAGAAGTACAAACACAAAAATTTATTTAAAGAGAATAACTTTAAGAAGAAAAATCTTTGCGTAAACAATGGTGATGATCCTTTAGATAATGAAGACAATGACTCCTCTATTGAAGATAAACTAAATGACTTCATACTTATGGCCAAAGAGGATTATGATAATAACAACACAGGGAGTGATGTTAATGAAGAAGAAGCTATGGTTGACATGGAAGGAGAACTGATCAGTGCACTAGAAGAGATTGACAGACTAAGAATCAAGAACAGAAAGTAAAGACAATTGTTGATACAATTCGAGAAAGACAATAAAAAACCTGATGAATACCTTGTCGTACTAAAATTAGAATTAGAAGAGGCAAAGAAAATTGAAGACATTTTGAAACGACAGTTATCAGAAAAGAAGGCAAGATGTGAAGCATTAGAACAAGAAGTAGTGAAAACTAGGAAAGAGATGGAGAAGTTTCAAGCCTTGTATAATCAGAATCTGTCAAGTATCAAAGCCTCAGAAGGATTAGTCACCATCCTAAATCAACAAAGGAATCCAAAGTTGAAAACCGGTTTGGTTATGAAGAGGGATCAAGTAGTGGCAAGCCAAGAAACGAAGAACCCATCAAGTTTGTCAAATGTACAACCAATAACAACAACGAACCTGCAGAAACAAAGGAAGACAATCAACCACCCAGGACGAGTAAGGAAAAGGATGCAAGAACTGAATCTGTAGAACAAATAAATAATGCGCTCGCTGCTGAAAGACGTCATTAGCATGGAAGAAATCGATTTGCACAAAGAAGACAACCATTTTTTAGGTACAGAGAATTTTTCCAGGGCTATTGTTTCTACTGTTCTAACTTTGGTCACAAAGATGTAAATTGTTCCTTAAGACTTAGACATGAGCAATTAAGATTTCAAAGGAATAAATACTCCCCACAACAAAGAATGATACAACCAAGTAACAATCCTTCATAGACTGCAAATTGCCAAATTAAGTCTAGGGACATGCAACTAAGGAGGCCAAGAAATAATCAACAGTCAATGAGTAGACAACACTGCAATGATAAGTTTGACCTATTGAATAATTAGATTGAATTCTACACCTGTCATAACTTTCGACATAAATCTATTGACTGTCAGTTAAGGAACTATGAACTAGATTCAAAATCCCTTGCCGAAAATGTCAAGTTTTGGAAGAAGAAGGAAAGTGACAAGTGTCGATTAGTATTGTCCTCTCAAAGAAAAATGAACCCTTGGTATATAGACAGTGGATGCTCCAAACACATGACAGGAGACAAAGACAAGTCTCTATCTCTAAGTGAAAGCAAATTAGGAAACATAACCTTTGGAAATGATGCTCTAGGGAAAATAAAGGGCAAAGGGATGGTGAGTTTAAGTAATGGAAAAGGAAAAGCCCAAGATGTTCTACTTGTATATGGGTTGAAACATAATCTACTCAGTGTAAGTCAAATGTGTGATAGAGGATGTGAAGTGGTGTTCACGTCCAAGGACTGCAAGATAAAATCTGTAACCTCAGGACAAGTGGTGGCCAAAGGCATATAGACAGAAAATAATGTATATGTGCTGAAAGAAAATAGAGAAGAATGTCATCTAAGAAGACATGATGAAAGATGGTTATTGCATAGGAGACTTGGACATCTAAACTTTGACCACTTAATCAAACTCAAAAAACTTGAGGCAGTAAAGATCTTCCGAGAATATCAAATCTCCAAGATTCAATGTGTAAACCCTGTCAAGTAGGGAAGCAAAACAGGACACAGTTTAAGTCCAAGAGCTTTACTTCAACAGAGAAACCACTCCAACTAGTTCATATGGATTTATGTGGACCATCAAGACAGGAAGGCACAGGGAAATAAAACTACTTCATGCTGATTATCGATGATTACTCCAGACTTACTTGGGTTACCTTTCTCAAGGAAAAGGCTGAAGCATTTGAGAAGTTTAAAATATTTAAGGATTTAACTGAGACTCAAATAGGCAAGAGGTTAAAGGCAGTAAGATCAGACCGAGGAGGAGAGTTTATGTCAAGTGACTTCAATGAATTCTGTGACAAGCATGGGATCAAGAGAGAATACACAATCCCAAGAACTCCACAACAAAATGGAGTAGTTGAGAGGAAAAACAGAACAATGCAGGAAATGGCCAGGTCAATGATGAATGAGAAGGACATTGGTCAAACCTACTGGGTAAAAGAAATACACACAACAGTCCATGTTCTTAACAAAGCCCACCTCAGACAACAAAGTGACAAGACACCTTATGAACTGTGGTTTGGGAGACCTGCTTCAATTAAACACTTCAAAGTCTTTAGGTTTAAATGCTACATAAAGAATAATGATGAGAACCTTGGAAAATATGATGACAGGGATGATGAAGGTATCTTCTTGGGGTATGCTACAAACAGTAAAGGATATAGATGCTATAATAAGAGGCTGGATACAATGGTTGACTGTATTGATGTAAAAGTTGATGAAGGAATCCCAGCAAGAGAGATGTATAGAAATGAGTCTTCTATAGAAGACACAGCTAGAGTTGAAGATGAACAGGTCCAAGAATCAGAAAATGAAGACTTTGAATCAGATGAAGACACATACACTCAGTCAGACTCAAATCAGCAGTCAACTTCAAATTCCTCCTCCAGAATCATTCAAAAGAATCATCCTGCAAGTAAGATAATTGGAGAAAAAGACAAAGGTGTACAAACCAGTTGAAATCTAATCAAAAACACCGAACAGTCTCATATAGCCTTCATATCCATGCTAGAACCCAAGAATTTTAATGAAGCCAACAAATATGACCACTGGGTTAAAGCAATGAATGATGAACTTGATCAGATTGAGAAAAACAATACGTGGGAGATGGTTCATAGACCCGAAGATAAAAATGTCATTGGCTCCAAATGGATCTTTAAGAATAAGTTGAATGAGCAAGGACAAGTTTTCAGGAACAAAGCAAGGTTAGTCTGTAAAGGATATGCTCAGATAGAAGGACTGGATTTTGATGAAACATTTGTGCCCGTAGCAAGACTAGAAGCTATCAGAATGTTTCTTGCCTATGCTTGTCATAAAAGGTTTAAAGTCTATCAAATGGATGTCAAGTCAACTTTTCTAAATGGAGATTTAAGTGAAGAAGTCTATATGGAACAACCAGAGGGTTTCAAACTGTCTGATAACCCTGAATTAGTATGCAAGCTGAAGAAATATTTATATGGGTTAAAACAAGCCCCTCGAGCCTGGTATCACAGGCTGGATACGTATCTCAAAGACAAAGGGTTCAAGAGAGGAACAACTGACAACAATCTGTATGTTAAAGCAGAGGATAATAATTTTCTCATCGTATTGGTTTATGTAGATGACATCATCTTCATATGTAATAAGGATCCATTGGTACAATGGTTTGCTTCTGCCATGGAATCTGAGTTTGAAATGTCCATGATAGGAGAACTGCCATTTTTTCTTGGTTTGAAAATTATGCAAAGGTCTGAAGGGATGTTCATTTCTCAAGAAAAATATCTAAGAGAAATGTTGAAAAGATTTCAAATGGAAGACTCCAAACCTATGTGTACACCTATGGTTACTGGATGCAAATTAAGCAAGAATGATGACTCACCTGATGTTGATCAAAGATCATATAGGTCAATGATAGGTAGCCTGTTGTGCATCACAACATCCTGCTTAGATATAATGCATGCTGTTGGAATGGTAGGAAGATTTCAGTCTGCACCTAAACAGAGTCATTTGCAAGCTGTCAAAAGAATATTTAGGTATTTGAAAGAAACAATGAATTATGGTCTATGGTATCCTAGAAATCAGAATTTTTAGTTAACTACTTATTTAGATGCAGATTGGGCAAACTGTGTTGATGAGAGAAAAAACACCAGTGGAGGGGCATTCTTCCTAGGTGACTCATTAGTAGCATGGCTTAGTAAAAAGTAGGGTTCCATTTGTTTATCAACTACAGAGGCAGAGTATATTGCTGCTGCTACCTGTTGCACTCAGGGATTATGGATGATTTAAACACTTGCAAACTTGGAAGTAAAATACGCTGCACTGATCCCAATTCATTGTGACAACACAAGTGCCATAAGTGTGTATAAGAATCCAGTATTCCACTCTAGGACCAAGCATATACCCATAAAATACCATTTTCTGAGAGAGTAGGTCACCAATCAGGTTGTTCAAGTTCAGTACATTCCAACCACAAAACAAATTGCAGACATCTTTACTAAACCCCTAGCTAAGACACCTTTTGAATATCTCTAACAGAAGCTGGGTGTCATTCCGTCTCACACCTAAGAGAGTTCATCTTTTTAGGGGGAGTTTTGTATTGTTTGGATATCTAATGCCTCCTAAAAATTGCTGCAATAGCTCCGGGGGAGCATGTTTTCTTTGACATTGATGTCAAAGGGAGAGAAAAGGAGTGGTCCAGGCTAGATGCTACAATTGGAGGTTCAAACGGATTAGCGAAGATGCTCAGGGTTTCCATCAATGAAAAAGGGGGAGATTGTTGGCATGTTTTACGGGCAGTGTATGCTTGTCATTGATGGAAAGTACAACAACAATGATGGCTTGAGTACAGGAAGGATGTGCGAGGTGGGATCCAGAAGTCTTTTGGGAAGACGATGCAGAGAAAGGGCTTGAGTACAGGAAGGATGTGCGAGGCGGGCTCCAGAAGTCTTTTGGGAAGACGATGTAGAGAAAGGGCTTGAGTACAGGAAGGATGTGTCAGGCAGGCTCCATAAGTCTTTTGGGAAGATGATGCAGAGAAATCTCAACAAGATCAGAGTATGCAGCGATGGATCTCATTAAGATTTCCCGATGAACGTCAGATCTGAGACAGAGGTCCGAATGGCGTTGGATCCAGGAGAACCTGCACGCTCTTTAACGAGCAAGGTGACATGCAAAACCCCAAAAAATCCAAAACAGGCACCTCAACGAAGACTCCATTTTGGAGTTTTGGTTACCGGGAGATGGAGAAGTCAAGAGTCGAGACTCTCCAACACAGGAGTCCCGAAGTTGCGAAATGCGAAACCCCAAAATCGTGAAACAGGCGCATCGCTTGAAGTTTCAGCTACTGGAGTTTTGGATACCGGGAGATAGAGATGTCAGGACTCTCGTCATCAGGATTCTCGAAGTGCCGAAATGCGAAATCCTGAAACCGGCGCACCACTCGGAGTATTGAATACTGGGATTTTGGTTATCAGGAGATGGAGATGTCAGAGACTCTCATCAACAGGAGTGCCGAAATCGCGAAATGAAAAATGGAGAAATGATCTGAGTCGTTGGTTCGAGGAGATCGTGGGCCATTGATCTGACTCCATTTCGAAGTATTGGATACTGAGATTTCGGATACCGGGAGATGGAAATGACAAAGGCTCTCATCATAAAGAGTCTTGAAGTCGCGAAACCCGAAGTCGTGAAATGATAAAGAATCCATACCGGAGTTTCTGATACTGGGAGTAGGAGGAGTCTAGAGTGAAGACTCTTCATCACAGGAGTCCCGAAATCGCGAAACCCGAAGTCACAAAATGTCACAAAACACATACCAGAGGTTCAAATATCGAGAGTTGGAGATGTCAAGGTCTTTCACCACAGGAATACCGAAATGCCAATTCGCCGAAATGAAAAATGCTGGAGTACCGGACCGTTGATCTGACTCCATTTTGGAGTTCTGAATACCAGGAGTTGAAGTGTCGAAACACTTCACCACCAAGAGTGCCGAAATGCCAAAATACCGAAACGCAAAATTGTGAAATGCAGTTTCAACTAAGGTTGAGGTCACAACCGTTGGTCACATCGGCGGAAGATGGGGGAAGGAGTTAGTGAAGACAAGCTCCTTTTCGGAGTTTCGGGGGTTGGCAAATGGAGAGTACTAAAATCCTCCACCACGGTGATCCCAAAATTCCAAAGAGAGGAATGCCAAAATGAACGCAAGATTTAGAGAAGTTAATCCAATGGTGCAGATGAACCTGAAGAAGATTGGAGGGCTACTGTAACACTTCTCAGTGTAATTGCTAGAAACCATTGATGGTTTCTGCCAGAGGACTCGAAGAGACTTTTGTGTGATTTCTAGAGGAACTGAAGGGTCACAAAGAATCTACCAGTAGGAGAAAAGACTGTTCATGGAGGGTATTGATAGCTGGAAGAGCGTTGAAGCCGTTAACTGCGACAGTGAGGTTGAGGTCAACTACAACAGAAGATGAAGAATCTCAACTGCCCGTGATGTGAAGGAATTTGATCATGATACCCAGTGATGATGGACAAATGGGCTTAACAAACAGAGAAGCTGAAGAGTTTCCATGATGATGAGGCATAACACTCGACATGCAGAGGATGGAGAACCATTGGATAGAGAGTATGCATAAGATGCAGAGGGCGTATAACAATGTGAAAAAAGAAGAAGAGAGGGGGTTGTTGCTGAGGAAAGTGATGCACGTGTGAAGAAGCAGGTGGAGTGCAACAACTGAAATGGACAGAAGAAAAAAGGTGCATTGAATGGGGAGGTTGAACATTATATCACTGTAATAAGTTTCAGTAACACATATTCATAAATCAATGTGGTAGGGAGGTGCTAGGGAGGACTGGTGTCCTCAGAGGTTCAAGTGGGTGCTTGAACACAGGGAGTTGTGGCTTCCTTCTAGTTGGTGCTAGAGAAACCAGGGAGTTGGTGCTTCCTTCTAGTGGGTGCTAGAGAAAATAGAGAGTTAGTGCTCTCAACAAGTTACAGCTTGCAAAAACAGAGGTTGTAGCCTCACAATGAGTTGGTGCTCATATGTATGATAATGTAAATATTACTTATCATATAAAGAAGAAGAAGTTTTTACCCTTTATGGGTTTCCTCGAGAAATATCTGTCTCTGTGTATCTCATATATGTGACTGATGTTGAATGTGCCATTGCTTGTTTCCCTGCATTATTGTGATCATCATTGAGTGCCTTGTAAAGAATTTAAAAGAAGCATAATTTTTTAAGCATGGTAACAACTGATTCACCCCGCCCTCTCAGTTGTCCAACACCGAATCCATATAGATGACCATTGAGTCATGAAAATCACCAATCATTACCTTGTCTTGCTGGACAAAATAAATGAACTGTGTTGGAATATCCTCAGCTTTAATTGATCCCTTTATGAAACCAATATATTCATTTTCCGAATCTGAAAATGAGATAGGGAAAAACTGCAAACTATCTTTATGGCCCTTAAGATCTTGAGCTGAAATCTTCTCCCAGTCAAAGTTTTCAATGTTTTTTTTCAATTCCTCAAATGAAACTGAAAGTGACTGCAAACTGATTTTATAATTACATTTATGCTCATGAAATGGCTGGATGATTTCTGAAAACTACTTTTCAACAATTGGTAAGGAAGAAAATAGAGTCAAAAGATTTTGCAAATCTTCAATCCTTCCTTCAGTTTAATTAAAATAATCAGATGTATAACTGTCAAACACCGGTTTCGGCTATTCATGAATGATGGAAAGAATGTCTTCATGAATCTATTGGTCAGATCCTTACCCCTTCACAAATGTACTGATCTAGGACTTCAAGGTCATCATCATATTCATCGAATATAGGGTGATTTGAAAAAAGTTATGAAAATTGAAAATCAGAAACCTCTCCTTCATAATAATCTATTTGATATTCTAAATTTGAAACAACATGTGCATAAGAAGCAAGATCTAAAACATTCTCAGTTATGCAATCATTGATATTATTATCAACTAGATCTTGAAGATCTTCTTCTTGGGAAGTAGCAATAGAAAGAACATTTTCCTCCATATCTTCATTAATATATTCACTTCCATCCTCATTACTAGAAGAATAAATAAGTTGAATATCTAAATGAAATTCTTCACAACAATGCGCAAGAAGAAGTTCCTGGGAAAAATTATTTTCACATCGATGATGGAATGCTATATGAAATTATTTTAAAGAAGACATGCTAGAAGGAGGCAAATATCAGTACCATTCACGAGCATCCCCTTCTAATGAGTACACAAACATTTTCATGAGCACATCTTCCTAATGTATATTTAGTTGAGCCACACATTGATGAAATCTGATGAGGTGATCCGAAGGATTATCCTCGCTTTCTATGAACCGTGGAAGGTAGTCTTCCCAAATATCCATAACAGGAACAACATTAGGAAAACTGTTAATGTCAGCAAAATTCAAAGGAGAAAACCTTGCAGCCACAATGGCTTTCGTTCAATCATTTGATGCCATTCAGGATATTCAACCAGTGGAGTCGCCTATGAATATTTGAACAATGGATTTTCCATGGTGAAAGATGAGTAGTAATAAGGTGTCCAACTTCATCTCACCATCTAAAGGTAGATATCATCGTTGTCATTCTCCCAGGGAAGATATCTTCACTTCCGTCACCGACAACAACACCAAAAAATGTTATCACCAAAGTCATCCCCCTGACTGTTACAAGGGCCAAAGCTGGTGCACTTGAAAATGATAATATTTTGACTTAAAAATATGGTAGGTAGAAAGACAATTTAGACTGATAGGTTTAGGAAATAGATTCATTTAGTAAACTCCTAAAGGAACATATGCAATACCTCGTAAACTCAAAATAATCCATACTAAATTCAGATGAAAAGACAATAACAAAGGAACATCTTAGATTTAGAGGGTGGAATTCCAAATCTTAAAATGAAAGGTTCATAAGCTGAGGATGGTAATCTAGTTTTAGAACCAAAGTATTTGAAATATAATTTACAAGACACAGGTGATGTGCAGTGAAAATTCTATGGGATATTAGCTGGATCAAGGAAACAAAATGCATTGCAAATCATTTCATTGCATTTAGATACGTGAGCAAAAGAAAACTGAGGCAAAACAAATATGAGATTTAGTATTTCTAGATTTTTGAGAATAAGGAAATATAGGTCTTTTCAATTGCTAATGAATTACAAAGAATTTCTATCTAATCCTCCAACCTCTCAGGCCTTGGAACCCCCCCTCTTTAGATTGTAAATGACCAACTAAGTAGAAATACCACCCACGAGTAGTTGCTAACAATTTGCAACAAATATCTAAAAATAAAACAATCCATCATCTATTTGCAAGAAATCTGGGACAGATAAGTCGAATATCTTCCAATATGCGTTCTGGAGTCATCTTGCTAATTGTTCTTCCATGTGCTTTGTCACTAGAAATTTATGGAGCATTCCTTCCTGATCGGACACAAGTTTCTCCGAAACTGTTTTGAAATTTTGAAAACCATCCACTGTTAAGCTAAATTGATACATTTGGGAGGTGGGTTTTGAATGGTTTTGACAGATTCCTTATGGTTTGATCAATAATTAGGCCCAAAATTCCCTTCCTAAAATATGACGTGAATTTGCACAAAATCTGAGAATGTATATTTTTAAGAATGATCAAACTACCACCACACATATTTATGCCTTCAAATGCTAAAATTATGGATTTAAATCTGGAAGAAAATCCTCCATTAATTCCACCTGTTAAGATCTAGAATAATTATTGTTCTATATGCACTAAAACGCTACTGAGTGATTTCGTAGCGATTTATCAAAACTATGAGAGAAAAGCGCTACAAAAAGATTTCGTAGCGATTTTACAGTGATTTCGCAGCACGATTTTATGATCTGGCACCCAGTCTCTTTAACCAAAACGTGACAAACTCTTGACGAGCACCAACATTTGCAATGACTATTTGACACAGTGTATATGAGCTATGGTTTTCTCCGTGGATTCCTCATGGCATACATGTTGAATGTGTTGCCTCGTGGGATCGTGGGCTTTGCTTTGGGTTTTCAATGCATAGTGAATAGAACTCAAGCATATGATACTGCATGCCCCAAAATATAACTTCATAAACAAAAAAGAAACTGCCACACACATAATATGCCCCTGGTGCTTAACTCTTGGTCTTGACCTTGTTTTCTTGATGTGTGCCATTGATAGTTGGATTGATGGCTATGGGCCCAATATAAAAAGGATATTGATGGCTTGGGATAGCTCTAGGATTTTAGTGACCAAACTCCAAAATCCTTTTACACTTTATGACTTGGCTTCGAGCCTTTTTTGCATAGGAAACTTAGATTTGTGCTGCATAATAGTCAATCATTAAGCAACGTTCCTTTGACATTTGGAAATTGTAACTCCAGGTACTAACAGGTTCCATGTTGATTTCATGTCGTATTTTAATATTGAACAACTCACACTGTAGGTCACGAAGATCAATGGAAATTCCATGTAATATTTCTTCAATGTCCCGATTTGTTATGGAATAATCTACTAACCGGTTATCTATGGTGTTCTCATCATATTCAATTATGCCATATAATTTTTCAATTGAGAATCCTTTAAAAATCTCAACTTGCTCATCGAACTGTTGTTTTGTTAGGAACAATGAGTTGATGATCAACTTGGGATTTTGGATCTCGTTAGTGCTTCCGGCTAGGTCCACCTTCGTGAGTCTTTTGAATAGCTCTTCTCTCCTTGTTATGGTTTGGTTGCACGCATGAACAATACTATTCAAGTTCTTTATTTTCTCTTTCAAGAAAACATTCAACTGCTTAATTTGATTTGGAGAGGGAAGGTCCTCCTCTCTTCTCTTTAACTTTGACATGTTGGAAAATTTAATACCAAAGGGTACCATGACATCAAGGTAGAAACCTTATTCATTTTTTAGGTCGACCTGTAGATATTCAAGGAAGGCATGTGCTCTCGAGCCAAAATAAATCATGCTCTTTGAAATTTCCCAAGATTCTGTAATCAGTGCCATCATTTTCTTAATATTATTCTCCACATAGCTCCTAGCTGATGTGAGTAAGCTTGAGGACCCTTTTATTTTGGCTGTATTCATGGTGGGTTTGACAATTTCTGAAGGGCTTGCAAGGAGTGGAAGAGGCATCAAATTCTCTTCAAGTTCCTTAATCTGTTCCTTTAACTTTATATTTTCTTCTTCGATACCACCAATGAAATCATCCAATACATCGCTAGTTGCCTTATGAATTCTGGAGATTTGAGAAGGCCGCATATATTTTAGGTTAACCTCTGAACGACATTTCCCCTTTTTATTCTTCAAATCACTCTTTTCAATAATTATTTTTTTAGATTCGTTGTAAAAAAAATGCTCTAGAACACAAATGATTCTTCTTCATAAAATATCTCATTTTCAACAATTTCCAACTACTGATTTTGGTGGGTCGCACCTCCTAGCTGACCAATGTTAGGAAACATCTTCTCAATTTCATCCTCGAGCTCCATATATTGAAGGGAGAAGCTATTGATGTCACTTTCAATGCAATGCTCTTCTTCCTCTTGTACAATATTCTTTCTCTTCTTCCTCAGGGGAAGTTTATGTGAGCTTTCAATTTTTCCTGGAGGGGGATTCTTGTCTCCTCCTCCGCCATAACTACTGTTGATTGCCTTTTTTTAGATGGGTGGGCTGTTGGATCACTGCTCCATGGTGTTGTAGTATTATGATTCATTTTTGGGGACTATTCACTCTTCTTGCTGGGACCTTTTCCTCTCTGTTTATACAATTCATTTGTGCTAAGCATCGTCTCTAAGTCGCCAATAGTGTGGGTAGGATTTCCCTAGTGATTATCTTCTTCTTCTCGTAGGACAATGTGGATAAATGTATTTCTAAAACCCATTATTAACATATGTTCCACAAATATTCTGTTAGGGTCGAACCCTCTGATCTTTTCAGCATACTTTAGATTCAAGTTGTGGAAGTGGTTGGAAAATTCGTCAATTTTGTTCATACTTATGAATACAAAATCCCCAACGTTCCAACGAAAAAGAATGAATTTCTTTTTTATTTTTTCATTAAAAAAAGTGCATCCAAAAGTTATATTTCCTTGCAACTTTTGTAACAAACATTCTGTCAAATATATGGCATGGAAGAAAGGAAGGATTTTCCTTGGAACTGAAAATCTTGATGACATTGTAATTCTCCATTTGTTCCAAAGTCCCCTTTCTATAAATGAATTTACTAGCTTGGGAAGATATTCTTGGGGTATCTCGTCCAAACAACATCTCTTTAAGAACTAAGACAAAGTCGCTGAAAACTTCATAAAAATGTAGGGAAGCTTTGTTCCTCCATAACGCTTGGTACCAAAAGGTCACAGGGTCGAATTCACAATTCACCTTCTCACATATAGACAATTTAGGAAACTGACAAGAATGTGTTATCGTGAAAACCAAATAAGAAGACATAACAAATTTCTTATCCTTTTTATATTGAGACAATTGGGAAGCGATTTCAATGGAAATCAACTTCCCCCAATAAAAAATGGCCTGCTCCTTGATAGTAAAACATAAGATGTAAAGAATCATACGAGAAATGATAGCAGTATTTTCTTGGCCCATAACTCTGGTAAATAACCAGAAAATTTTCCAAAGTGGGTTTTTGAAAAGGCTGACCTGCAATCTGGTAATATCTTCAACGATGACCACACGATTCTCCAAGAATTCAGGTAAGATATCCATGACGTTTTCATGTTTTTTCAAGAAGTCCTTGCAATCTTCACCTTTGAAGGTGAGTGTCGTCTCTGGGAGTTTAAAATTTTTACGAAATACTTGCGGAGAAAGAACAATGGGAGAATGGTCTTGGAGTGGAATCATCCACTAGAGTGGTATATATTTCTTGGCGCACCAAGAAACCAATTCCTTGCATTCAAAAACTTCAGGAACACAACCTGCACACGCAATTCCGGACGTCCAAATTACTTCCTTCTGAGCAGAAGGGGATGAATAATAAGATTATGCTCTAGACCACTAAAAATTCTGATCCTCTCATCCAAAAATGTTCAAAGTATCTCCACAAAGCTATTGTCGAGCTTTTTCTACCATAAGTCGACGAGATAATTCTTTTGATCCAGATAATATTAGAAACGATCACTTGAGAGATAATATATAATCTTCTGTAAATCATGCTGTAATGTGGTTTAATGAGGAAATTCCTCGAGCCCTTCACCTACTAATGACAATCTTGATGAGACTTGCATGATGAGTTATTAACATTAAACCATACTAAATGCGTCTTGGGAATAACGCAAAGGTGGAGGGGACGAACGAAAGCAAATAGCATTTGGGACGTTTGTGAACCCACCAACCTGGGAACCCGCAAACCCGCCGTTAGAAAAGGTTAAGAATTAGCTAAGTGTTGTAATGTGGTAGGTCAGACTGATCATAGGAGGAATGATATACTTAGGAGTTCAGGAAATTGAATGGACAAAATGTAGATCGCGGATCTTTCGGGTAGAAAATGTAGTTCACGGAATAAGGGATATGAAAGATTGAAACCCACCAACCCAGGAACCCGCGACTGCAAAAAATGGTTAAGTATAGAATAATGTGGCGGTCGACTAGAATCATGATGCGAGAGTGCGGATGGAGATGAGAATCCATGATTCCACCAACCTGCGAACCTGACGTTTTGGAAAAATGACTAAGTATAAGAACTAGAAAGGGAGAATAGAAGGGAAGACAGAAAAGGGGAATTAGGGTAAGTATAGAAGAGGGAAAATAAAAGGACAAAAGGAGTTGGGAAAATAGAAAAGGGGAGGGAAATTATGGAAGCAGAAATTGATCTCAATAGGTTTCTACATAGTCTCATGATCCATTCTAATCATTTGGTGAGTGACTATAAATTTCTCCCTACCGTGGACTACCAACTGCACTATCTCCTCTCCTTCTTTCTGCATAGGGGGTTGCTGTGTCTTTTCTTGTTGCTGCATTATGGCCTATGGTACTGCTTGACTTTGTACTTGTTGTAGAGTTTCATGGACTTCGATGAGCTTGGTCATGATCTCTTCTCTTTGTGCTATTGCAATACAAATCAACTCTTCCCCCCTTTCTTGGACCTTATCGGCAATGAATTCAACATCATCCTCTATCAAGGTGATGACTGGGTCTTTCATGACACACTTTCTCTTTTTGCATGCCTCTTATACTTGCATTGACTTCCTTGTTGTTTGTGAGGGATACACCCCACTTGTTGTTACCTGGACCCTCTCGTCCCCAACCTATGATTTATCCCCCTTTCCGGTTTGTGGTTGGCTTCCTGTCCTTGTCGTTGTTGTTGTCCTCCTTGATCTTTTCAACACTGCACTACTTTTGGATGGATGATTCTGCGCTGTAGCCTTTCTAGTGTTATCGACTGGGATGTTTGTTTTTGTTGATGAAACTGTTTCAACCTTTTCCTTGGGCTTGGAGGATTGTTCCACGACTGGCCTTGTTGCTGGTTTTGTTATTGGTAGCTTCCATTGTGTAGGCTAGTATTTGATTATCTAGTCAACTTCTTCCTTGGTGACACAATATTGTATTTCTAGCCATGCCTTCTTTGGATCCATTGTGGCCTGGATCCACATCTGGTGCCTGGATGCCCTGAACCTAGATATACCTTCTGTTTCTTGGATTACCTCCATAGGTATGCACCACACATCGTATGTGCATCGTTGTATGTCTTCCATCAACATTGCAAAAAATGTATTATTGGCTTGTTGATTTTTATTGTCCTTGGCCTGCTAGAGGGACTCATATCATGCCACATAGCATTTTCCTTTCCTATCCAAGAAAGATGAGAAATTTGGCTCCTACCACCCTGCCAAAGCTATAAGAATGATAATCCATGAGTAATGGAACTCGGTTCCATTATCCTGCACATCTATGCAATCCACCAAAAATTGGTTCAACAGGTATGGTTCCTAGTTGAACATCACTCCTTTCGTGCATTACGCGACTACTACAATAACTCTTGCTAGTGATTCTTCTTTTCGACATTTCCTCAGTAGCTTGCAAGCAATAAGCTTGCTAGTGAAACTTGTTTCATTTTCGTTAATATCCTTGAGCATAATGCCCTTGTTTCCCTGACTAGTGCCAAGCTGTGCTTTGACCAGCTCTGCGATTTCCTTCTCGCACGCCTTGTTATCCAAGTATTCCTCTGGCTGTGCACCAAATGTAGGTAAGCCTGTGATTTTGGAAATCAATGCAACATCCAGTTGTATTGGCCTATCGATCCATAGGATGCCTACATGTACACGGGTGACTAGTTGTTTGATGCAGAGCCTGACATTTTTACCGCGCCTGAACTCCTCTATATCCAAAAGGTTCATTATGTCAGGATTGTACAAGCCCATTATCCACTGCACGGGCTCCATTATTGGCTTACCTAGGGGTCCAATTTCCACTGTGTTTATTAAGTAATTCTCCCCAACCAAATTTGGGAATTTGGTCCCATCGCGCACATCGTGGTATGACCTAAGTTTTCGTACCTTTCCCAACATATCGTTCACAATGACCACTGCATCTGGGATATATGGGAGTATGATGTCTGTGACGTCCTGTGCCTTTCTTTTCTTCCTGACAATAGATGGGCCTACCTTTGCTGTCTTTGCGTCCTCTTCTTCCCTCTCAAAGTCCAGTCGATCAGTGATATCCTTGAACAACAAATCCACTCCTTCGCGGGTCCATCGTTGTCCCGTCGTTTCATTAGGTTTCTTGGTCATTTCAGGGTTAGGGTTCGAGATACCATTCTGGGCCCTGAAACTCTGGCCTATTTTCCCTTGTTGCACTGTCAATGTTTCCTCTTCAACCCGTGTCAGGCTAATCGATTATGTGTCTGAAGTGGTGACATATTCCAGCTCGACCAAGTTCTTGGGATGTCTCATTATTTTCTTGCGCCTTTGGCCCTGTCGGGTAACCCACACATATTGTCCTGGAGCGTCAAACTTTGGTGGGGTCATCTTCTCTCCAATTCACACTCTCTCTTGCTTATTCGTAAATTTCTAGCTAGGGCACCCACTTTGTATCTCTCTCTCTATGCTAAAAAATTGCTAAGTGTTGAACTAACGTGCGCTTTCCTCCTTTTATAAACTCGGTCGTAACTATTTTTCACTTTTTTTCGTGCATTTTCATGAAGTTTATTTTTTTCTGCGCGTTGTCTTCTGATGTTGTCGCAGTAATTGTTGCGTGCAAATTTTTTCCCACTTTCTTGTGGTTTAGTCAACTTCTGCGTATTTTTGTGTTTTTCTTCCTTCTTCTATTTTTGTATTCCCTTTTTCTTCTTTTCCCCCTTTTTGTTTATTTTTATCATTTTTTTGTCCTAATATTTACTATAGTACACTATATACATGCCTTTCTCATTGCACTATAACTTTAAGGGTTAGTAGGTCGACTGTCTATGTACAGTTTCATTCAACTACTATTGATCATGCCTTTTAGTTCTGTTCCTCCCAAATCCTTTAGCTATATAGATCCCCCATCTGTGACAGTATTTACTTCATATGGCCCTAGCCAATGCATTCTAAACTTACCAGGGTGTTGGAAAAAATTGCTAACATAGAGAAGAACTAGGTCTCCCTCCTTAAAAATCTTCTTTTTAATATGTCTGTCATGCAAGGATTTGTCTCTTACTTTCTGTACTTCCTGGTGAAATCCTTCCAAAATCATGTCCTCTTCCATTTCCATTAGTTGAATTAACATTCACTGTACTGCACCTCTTTCTTTCATGTTGGTAATTGCTGCTACACGTAGATTGGGTACCAAAATTTTTAATGGCACCACTGCCTCCTACCCATACACCAATATGAATGGTGTTTGTCCTGTCAACTTCTTGCATGTGGTCCTATATTCCCATAATACTGCGGGTATTTTCAAGTCCCAATCATCTTCATTGACATTGCAGATCTTTGTCAAATCATTTTCCAAAATCTTATTGAAAGCTTCTACTATTCCATTTGCCTGAGGTGGTGTACTCTTCTGGTGATAGAATTCAAACTCTTCAATCATAACCCTGCTGGTATTATTAATAAAATGAGTACCTTGGTCACTCATGAGAATATTGGGACATACAAATCTGACGATCACTTGCTTAAACAAGAAGTGTGCTGTTGTCTCTGCGATACAGTCTTTGACTGGTGCTACTTTTTCCCATCTTGTTAGGTAGTCGCAGTAACGATATATCTAGCTCCCGACCTTTTTGTTGGTGGATTAATCGGTGCAACAAAGTCTATTTCCCATTTTTCGAATACCTCCAGAGTCACTTGTGGTCTTAGAGGCATCTCGCCCCTTCCATTGGGTTTGCCAACCCTCTAACAGACATCACATTGCTGGCAGTATTCCTTGGCATCTTTATGAACTGTTGGTCACCATATTCCTGTGCACAATACTTCTGTGCGATATCTTTACTTGCATAGTGTCCTCCATCTATACCTTCATGAACTTCTATCAAAATTCTGAGCCTTTCATGTTCTAATACACACCTTCTCAAAATGCTATCTGCGCCCATATTATATAAATGTCCTGCAATGAGTTGATAGTCTATAGTTCTGACTACCATATTTTTCTTCTGCACAGTGCTAAAGTCCCGTGGTGCAACCCCTATACTTGAGTATTCAATAATATCAATGAAGTATTCATCAACTACCCATACTGAAAATAACTGGGAATTAGAGAAGTTGTCTTCCAAGTTAGTAGGTTCTTCTCCATTAGTTACCCTTGACAGGTGATCAGGTCTTGCATTCAACTTTCCTGGTTTGACTATGAATTCAAAATCAAATTCTTGGAATAATAATATCCATCTACAGATCCTCCCCCCCAACACTAGCTTGTTGACTAGATATTTGAGGGAAGAATGGTCTATGAACATTTTAAAGTGTTCACCTAGTAAATAGTGCCTGAATTTCTGAAGTGCATATACCATGGCCATGCCTTCTCTTTCTGTGGTGTTGTAATTTTTCTCTGATTCTGACAACTTTTTTCTTGCACAGGATATAGGATGGTCTAATTCCCTTGCTCCTGGCTGTGCCAAAATTTCTCCAAGTTCTATGGCTGATGCATCTACATGCACATGAAATGTCTTTTCCCAATATAAAAATACTAGTATATGTGTTGTTACCATATTTTCCTTTAGAGTGTCCAATCCTTACTGACAGTCCTCATTCCACTGAAATTTGGTGTCCTTCTTTAACAATTTTTCCATTGGTGTACTAATCTACGCATACCCCTTTATGAAATTACTATAATAACCTGTATGTCCCAATGTTTCTCTTAATTGACACACTAAATTTGGTGGTGGTAAATTTACAAAGACTGCAATCTTAGCATGGTCCACTAGTAAACCTTTTTTACACACTATATGTCCCAACAATATTCCAAAAGGTGTACCAAAAATGCATTTTTTGATGTTTAATGAGATCTGACAATGCCTGCATCTTTCCAACATGAGTCTTAACACTTGTACATGGTCCTTTAATAGACTATATATTGCCCAGTCATCCAGATATACTTCTATAAATTGATGTATGAATTCCTTAAAAGAAACTATGACTACTCTTGAAAAAATGGTTGGTGCATTCTTCAGCCCAAATGGCATGACTGTATATTTGTAGGATCCCCATTTTGTAGCAAAAGTAGTCTTGTACCTATCCTATGGAGATATTTTTATCTGATGGTAACCTGAGAATCCATCTGTGAATGAATATGCTTCTCGACCTCCCACATTCTCTAAGGCCTCATCTATAAAGGGGGTAGGGAAAGGGTCATGTAAGCAAGCATAATTAAGTTTCCTTAAATCTACACAAATTATTATCCCCCCTTGTTTATTTTCTTGGACTACCATAGGAATGATCCATTCAGATTCCTCTACTGGTTCTATGATGCCAACTTCCAACATTCGATCAATTTTTTCTTTTACTTTTTACTTATACACTAGATTCAGTATGTAGGGTCTTTTCCTGACAGGTATAGCTTCAGGTTTGAGGGGTATCTTCATCTCACCTAGCTCCCCTGCTATACCTTTCATCTCTGTAAAGGTCATTGGAAACATGTCAGTATATCCGTGAAATAACTTTATTATTCTTTCTACTGTTTTCTCATCCCAATAGTCTCCAATAATTTCCATTTTAGGATTGTCATTCGTCCCAATGTTGACTTTCTTAACTTTTATTGGTGCAAAAAATACTTCTGAATCCAGAGATGGAACTTCCACTTCTCTCTCTCCTTCTATCTATGTAATATTAATGTTGCACATATCATCTTCATCTGGTGCTTCCTCTTCAACATGATAGCATGAGTGTAACTCTTTAACTGCATGTCTGTTCCGTTGTTGATATTCTATCATGATTCCAACTTCTAGTTCATCAATAAATATCATTACTTGTATCAACTTCAGTGCTGAATCAATGTTGGGGTTCTCATGTTCAAATGAGAAGTTTACTAAACAATTCTGCTATAATACTGTCTATTCTGTAGTGCCTCTACACATCTTCTGGTCTATATACCAGTTCCATGGAATTCCTTCCAATGTATGGATAAAGTGATGAGGCCATTCCTCTGGTGGTGTCATCCTCCACTATGTCTTGCACTTCTCCAAGTGTTCCAATGGTGTTCCTTTCCCATCATACCTTGGAATTTTATTGCTCCCCCACTCTGTGCCAAATCTAATGTGCAATAGTCGTTTGCATTGATACCAATCTTGAATTGTTTCTTTGTGCGCACACCACCAACTTGCAGGTGTTTCCTTGAGTGCAATATCTAAGGCTAAGAGCCTATGATTTTCTAATACTTCATCTTCATATTTTGTCAATATTTCCTCTAAGTCATTTAGCCCATGAAAACTGGGAGGTTCTCCTATCTCTGTACCAACCCATATTACTACGTGATCTATTCTTGCGCACCTCCTTATGGAAAATTCATGTAATCGTTGTTGCCAATTCTCCAAACATGTGTCTGAGTTGGAAGCACATGATGTAATGCTTCTCTAGATGAGTATCCCACTACGGTTGGTTTAACATAATCCTCTTCTCGCGCGGTGGTTCTGTACAATTGGTTTATTTCCCCCATATCCAAACAAGTGGCATCTACAAACCTTTCTCCTTCTGAAGGGTCGAATGGTGAAATGACTCTATATTCGCCTGATTCAAAAGTCATTTTTCTTAGCTTCAAGTTCATTATAACATGGTTATCAAATGCCCAATCCAATCCAAGCAATGTTGGGAAAGGTATTGTGCCATCTACTATCTCTATTAATTCAAAATCTGCCATAGTGCGCACTCCATCCAAATCTACTGTCACACCTTTAAGTCTTCCAATAGGTAACACCCTGTGTTGATTTGCTAATTTCAACTGGATATGTTTGTTATCACTCTGTAATTTCTCAGGATGAGGAAGAAATTGATAGAGGTAACCACAAACTGCTTTGGAGTCTAGGATCTATCCATCCTAGACCCAAAGAGGGATCTCTCTATAAGATTTATCTTTGTTTGTTGGGAATCTTAGGCTAGTTATGATAGTACATGGTTTGTTTTGATTGATTGATGGTTTGCTGGATGTTGGCTTTAGGTTTGGGATTCAAAGATTAGAATTGAAAATATATAATGGGGCAAGATAGGCACACACTTTAGCACTTTGGGTTTGTCATTGTGTATATGAGAGATAGAGAGGGTTTCAAAACGAGCATGGTCTCATGAATTTGTTTATATCAAAAGAAAATGAACATAAATGTGAAGCTTCTCCAAAACAGAGCATTGAAGTAATGAATTATGTTTATCACCTAAGAAATAAATCACATAAAACATGGAAATGTAATGGAAAGTCACAATACATTCAAACATATGATCACAAAATAAAACACACTACTAAAGCACATACCATAGGAATCCCAAAATAGTAGCTGCAAATTCTGTCTATTAGTTCCAACCAAGTTTTCTTATATAATAGTGTTCTCAAAGTTCAATTCCACAACATCCAACCCCCATTAACACATTTAGAGTACAACAATTTATAGAAAATACTCTCCCCCAGGCTTAAGAGGTCGAAATCCTTGAAAATTTTGAACTGTCTGCCATGAAAGGTGGGTCAAACTGCTAAAAATAGGGGTCAACTTCAAAAATATGACAGTTGTGAAAATAATGAAAGAGGTTATTATAGGTGAGCCTATCCTGAGCAAAAATCTCTTTCTTTTTTTCCAAATTCATCTTCATCTCTCCAAAGCAGCCACCACAAAAACATGGAAAGATCAGGAAAATTGGAAACCTGAAAAATGGTGCTCAGAGATGGCTTCAATTATCCCAATTCCTTATACCTGTGCAAAAACTGAGAGAGGTTATTGTTCTTCAACACGTTATGGAGAAAAATCTCTCTTAGTTTCTCAAAAATACTTCTGTTTTTCTCGGAATCATCCTTGGAAGATAGGTGGTCAAACAGGGAAAAACAGTTTTGATTTTTGGGGAAAGCGGTTTTGGAGGGGATAGTGGTATCCCGGACCCCCCTGGCGTGGTAAGTGGTATTAGGGGTGGGGAGGTCTGGTGACACTTGGTGGTGACAAGTCTCCAAGGGAAAACCTCTTTCCCAAACGCTTCTTTTAGTTGAGTGATGTTGGGGGGGGGGTCCGGGATATGGAGAAAGATGCGCGTGAGTTTTAGAACTTAGGATTTTTTATTTTATTATTGTTTATTATATGTGTTATTTTTTTATTTGTTTTATTTAATTTATGTTTTATATTATATTTTGTTTTATTTAATTTAAAATATAAAATTGTTTTATATTTATATGTTTTATTTAATTTTTAATTAATGTTTATTTCTAATACACTAACCTAGTTGCTAAATTAAAAAAAACTAACCTAATTAATAATTATTTAATTAATTATTGTTAATTAGTTTCAAGCCTAGGTTTCAATTAATTATTAATTGAATATTAATTAATTAGTAATTAATTTATTATTAACAAGCCTAACCTTGTTTTATTAATCTAACTACACTAATTTAATTAAATTATCATTATTATGCTAATCGGTGTTAAAAAATGCCACTAACCATTTATTATTAACCTAATGTTTTTTATCCTAGGATTGTTTATTCATGTAGGGACGAAAAACAACTGAGGGGTGAAAAAATGGAGGGCGAGGGCATGCAGGGTGGAACAAGGTGATGAAGGATTAGACGAAATGGATGGAAGGAGAAGTGAAATCAACTGAGACCATCAAGCCAAATGTCTTTGTTAATAGATAAATGACAAATAGATAGTTGAAGAATCAAGTCACCTATGATTATAGGGCCCCAACATAGGCTCCACTTGGGGATGGAAGCTCTTTCGAGAGGTGACAAGAACCATAGAACTATGAACACCTAGACCAATGCCTTATCCATTGGTGCATGGAGTCACTGCAGCTACAATCTTCGAACTGACTCAAATTAAACTAAAAACTGAACTATACACTATCATCTGCAAACTCTACTAGAAACCACACACTGCTGAAAAAGATGCTCAAATGAATGATCTTATTCAAACTGCTACCTACCCTACACTGCTAATAATTTTGCTGTTCTAAATGATACAATAATGTCAGTGCATCTAGTCAAGCAACTTCTCTAATAACTCTGCTCTTGCACTGTTTTTAACTAGTATTAGAAATAGAACTTGCATGGGCAACATAGACTGATTTCTAACCTGATCTTCACAACACAAAACCCTAGGATTGTGGACAATCATAGAAACTTTAGGTATCAATGGGAATTCTGAAAAGAATAGCTCCTCCATATAGACAACTATAGGATCATGATAAACATGACTTATATCCTGATATTCAAATTTATCCATTTTAAGACCATGACCTGATAATACACATATGCCATCTGTATCATTATGCAAATTCTGATTTGTCTGTATATTTTCTAATGAACTTTGAGAAGAAGCTGTTGCTGAATCAAACCATGAAAATGACTATCTAACCATGTCTATATCGTAAATTCTTTAAAGTCCATAATTGGCACACGAAACATGATCTTGACAACACAGGTCATCCAACAGATCAACTATTGGATCCTGAAGAGACTAACATGACTCTTGCATTGATTCCAATGAAATTTCTCGACTTTGTATGTATTTATCCTTCAACATCTGCTCAAGAGTCTCCTTCAAAATTTGAAATGAATTAAAGACTAATGGTATAGAGTTATATTCCACTAATTCAAATTTTGTTTCGGGCTCTAAAATTTCATCTGGAATTTGAAAGTCAAGGGAACTTAGTGGCTGTAATCCTGGATCCAAAACAACTTCCATGTCATCAATGACATCCTTAACTGATTCATTAGAAGATTCTACATCTCCATTATTTACAACTTGTTTATAATTTTCTCTTAGAAATTGAAATGAAGAGGAACATAAGGGTAAAGTCTTTCCACTTACTCTGAAATTTTCTGCATTTTGCTCATTGCTGTCATAATTTCTATGCACATGCTAACTGTCATCTTTGAATTGCAACTGATCTTCTTCCTCCCAACAATATGTTGCTGATTGCTTTGGAAAATCCATCTTGATGTAATCCTCATCGTATTGATCGTGCTTGGGTAGATCATCCATGAATGAAATGTCATCAAACATACACATCATATCGGCTAATGGATCTTCTACAAGCTGAGTTGGATCTTCATCTTTGACTACGTTGTGAATTGAATACATGAAACAATCATTTTCCAATCCATGATACCAAGGATGAGCTGCAAAGTGTTTGGGAACAATTACCCTTTCTTTCTCTGTAACCAATGAAACATGATGCCCTTGAGAAGCAAGTTCATTTTCCATGATGACTTTCTGCATCATTTCTTTCGTTGTGCTGGTAAGAATGTCCAGTTTAGCTTATGAATATTTCATCTTCTCCTTTTTTGTTTTCTTCCTTTCTTCTGCCTTGATCTTTGACCTTTTGATCAACAAAATTGCTTCCACACTAATTGCACTATCTTGCATCTCCTTGAGTGTAGTAGTGTTCCTTTCTCTTATTTGAAATTCCATCTTTGGATCAAAGGCATCTGGGTAGTGTAAAAGAGATAAACCAGGAGGAGGCTTTATCTCAACAAGCATTGAATTGTAAACTTGGTTGAATTTGGGTAAAAAGTGTTGCACTGTTTCTCCTGGCTGTCGTTTCAAATGATCATACTCTTCTAGAATGAGGAAAATATTTCTCTTGATATCCCATTTATTAGGGAAGATTTTTACAAACTGTTGAATATTGGGAATGCTTGCAACTGACAAAATTTTGAACCATTCCTTAGCTCTACCTTGCAATGATAAAGCAAAAAGGCTAATGCCGACATCATCTTCCTCAACCTCGAAAAGGTCAAGATAATTTTCAAAACCTTGTATGTGTTTTTCAGATGTGATATTACCGTGTTCTCCATCAAACCTGGGAAGATGTTTGTACTAATTGGTAGGGAAGTCATGGAGTATAGGAGGTAATAGAAGAGGCTTGTATCTATCTGGAATGTATACATGTGTAGGAGTATGTACATATATTGTAAAACTTGGCTTGATCTCTTGAGGCTCCTCAGGTTGCATTTGGTCAAGATGAGTTTAAACAATACGATCTTGGACAGGTTCACAAAAAGGGACGAAATAATTAAAAATAAAACCAATTATGTCTTGGGTAAAATTCCAACTTGCATACCTGATCTTTTCAGATTTCCTTGTCATGTTTCAGGTTCTTCCTCTAGTGGAGTCTTTGAAACTGATTGGAGTTGACTGGAGTCACAAGGTGGATGATTCAACCTTCTTGTGTCTGATAATTATCCGCCATCGGTAATCAGATGTGGAACTTGATACACTTTTTTGAAGAACATTCCCTAGTATGGTCGTCACTATGTTATCAATCCGTAATTTCTCAGGCTGAGGAAGAAATTGATAGAGGTAACCACAAACCGCTTTGGATTCTAGGATCTAGCCCTCCTAGATGTAGAGAGGGATATCTCTATAATATTTAGCTTTGTTTGTTTGGAATCTTAGGCTAGTTATGATAGTACATGGTTTGTTTTGATTGATTGATGGTTTGCTGGATGCCGTCTTTAAGTTTGGGCTTCAAAGATCAGACTTGCAAAGATAAAATGGGGCAAGATAGGCACACACTTTAGCACTTTGGGTTTGTCATTGTGTATATGGGAGATAGAGAGGGTTTCAAAATGAGCATGGTCTCATGAATTCATTTATATCATAAGAAAATGAACAGAAATGTGAAGCTTCTCCAAAACAGAGCATTGAAGTAATGAATTCTGTTTATCACCTAAGAAATAAATCACATGAAACAAGGAAATATAATGGAAAGTCACAATACATTCAAACATATGATCATAGAAGACAAAAAACTACTAAAGCACATACCACAGGAATCCCAAAATATTAGCTGCAAATTCTGTCTATTAGTTCCAACCAAGTTTTCTTATACAATAGTGTTCTCAAAGTTCAATTCCACAACATCTAGCCCCCATTAACACATTAAAGTACACAAATTTATAGAAAATACTCTCCCCCAGGCTGAGGAGGTCAAAATCAACAACCTGGCCAAAGATAGGAACAAATCCCTGAAAATTTTGAACTGTTTGCCATGAAAGGTGGGCCGAACTGCTGAAAATAGTGGTCATCTCAGACACTTGTATCTCCAAAAATATGACAATTGTGAAAATACTGAAAGAGGTTATTTTATATGATCTTGTATTGAGCAAAAATCTCTTTGGTTTTTTCCAAATTCATCTTCAACTCTCCAAAATAGCCACCGCAAAAACATGACAAGATCAGGAAAAATGGAAACCTGAAAAATGGTGCTCAGAGATGGCTTCGATTCTCCCAATTCCTGATACCTGTGAAAAAAATGAGAGAGGTTATTGTTCTTCATCCCGTTATGGAGAAAAAATCTCTTTGTTTCTCAAAAATCCTTCTGGTTTTCCCTGAATCGTCCTTGGAAGACAGGTGGTCAAACAGGGAAAAACGATTTTGATTTTTGGGGAACGCGGTTTTGGAGGGGATAGTGGTATCCCGGACCCCCCTGGGGTGGTAAATGGTATTGGGGGGGGGGGTCTGGTGACACTTGGTGGTGATAAGTGTCCAAGGTAAAACCGATTTTCCCAGACCCTTCTTTTAGTTGAGTGACGTAGGGGGGGCTCAAGGATATGGGGAAAAATGCACGTGAGTTTTAGAACTTAGGATTTTTGTTTTTATTATTGTTTATTATATGTATTATTTATTTATTTGTTTTATATTATATTTTGTTTTATATTTGTTTTATTTAATTAAAATTTTTAAATTGTTTTATATTTATATGTTTTATTTAATTTTTAATTAATGTTTAATTCTAATACACTAACCTAATTGATAACTTAAACAAACTAACCTAATTACTTATTATTTAATTAATTATTGTTAATTAGTTTCAATCCTATGTTTCAATTAATTATTAATTAATTATTAATTAATTTATTATTAACAAGCCTAGCCTAGTTTTATTAATCTAACTACACTAATTTAATTATATTAACATTATTATGCTAATTAGTGTTACAAAATGCCACTAACCATTTATTATTAACCTAATGTTTTTTATCCTAAGCTTGTTTATTCATGTAGGGACGAAAAATGATGGAGGGGTGAAAAAATGGAGGGCGAGGGCATGGAGGGTGCAACAGGGTGATGAAGGATCAGGCGTAATGGATGGAGGGAGAAGTGAAATAAACTGAGCCCAACAAGCCATATGTCTTCATTACGAGAGAAATTGAAAATAGATAGCTGAAGAATCAAGTCACTTATGATTATAGGACCCCAACAAGGTGAATAGCCTGGTGCGGGTTCTCCCATACATTGCCTTGTCTTCTTAGGTAAGACATTTACTTCAGAGCCTAATTCCAGTATAATATATCCCATGTTGAAGTCCCCAATATTAACATTTAGTTTGAATTCCCTAGTTGTCTTTCTTCTTGTATGGATGTGATTGACTGTTTTCTGCTCTAACTTTCCTTCTACCTCCATGTTGCATATTTCTAGAAGATTTTGTAAGATCTTAACAGATGATGGATCCTTTAATAACTTATCAAAGGATTGCAAAAACGTTTTTATGGTACTTAATTTCTATAAAGGTTGTCCTTTACTGGTATGGTCGATTGAGGAGGGAATCTCGTACATTGGTGAGTTTTGAGTTTGCTGCGCAACTGATGTAGATGCACCATTTTTCTTGAGAAACTCTTGTTTGGCCTCCTTAAATGTTTCCTTTTCATTTCGTGCATCAAACTGCTTTTGTGGCTCAGTATTCTTCTGAATCCATTGGTGTTACACTGGATCTTGTTTTACTCCATTAGTTACTATCTTGGATTCTCCTCGAGTGACTATATTTATGTTTCTTCCATCATCCCTAGCTTCTGCAAAGATCCACTGGACATTATGGTTGTTCTGGTTCCTTTTTTCTTGGACCTTTCCCAAGAGTGTTGGACAATCTTCTGTGTCATGATTTGCTGCGCAACAATACATACATGTCGCTAGTGGAAGTGGACAATCCATTGCATAATGTCATGGTTGTTGGAATTTGTGTCACACTACTAGTCCTTTTCCTCGTTCAAATCCTCCTCTACCTCGTCCTCCACCTCGATCTCCTCGCGGTGCATTGTACTGAGGTACTTGGTTATACTTCGTGGGGTTATATTGTGGCTGTGCATTATTATATCGCATCTGTGCAATGTTGTACTGTTGTTGTGCATTATTGTATGGTGGTGGTACCTGGTTGAACTGGGGTGTAGCCTATACATTCATCATTTCTGCTTGCACCCTATAAGTATTTGATTTTTTTTTCTCTCATCAACTCCATCGTCCTACAATCCTTATCATCATGACCCACTGACTTGCAAAAATTACAATATGAACTTTTGGGTACTGTCTTATACTTCTGCATCATTGGACAATGATATGGATCATGCCCATGCATTTAACAAATCTCGCACCATGGTCCTCCTGTTGGAAAAGGGTTTGGTACTCATGTTTCCATATACTACGTGGAAGTTGGACATTCATTCTTATGGTGTCCTTATGTCCTGCATAGGGTACACCAAACAACTTCTCTTTTCTCTTTTCCCTTATTTTGGTCAAGTTGAAATGTTAGATTCTTCAGATCCTCCCTCAGCTCCTCTATTGCTAGATTTTTCTGTTGATACCGGTCCTCTTCCAACTATAAGGATTCATGCAGAGCCTCTACATGAGTTTGGAACTTTTGTTCTCTTAATGGGTATTTCAAATGTGGTAACAATTAGTTCACAAATAAGTTCCTATGTTGCATGTCAGTAATTGCATACTTCAACTTACCTTTCAGACATTTAAACCTATGATCAATATCCCAAACAGACTCACCTGGTTTTTTCTTGATTTCAATCATTTTCATATACCGGTCCTCTGAGCTAGGCTTCTAAAATTCATTTATCAATAGTTTTTTCACGTCTACAATAGTCTTTGTTACTCCTGGTGGATTGCTTACATCTAGGCTCATGTACCAGTCTAGTGCACAGTATCTTAGTGTGATAGCTATCTACCCGAGTTTTGTATCCTCATCTATGATATTCTTTTCTTCCCATATCTTCTCACAAATGGATAAGTTATTTTCAGGGTCATCTGATGCCTCTCCTCGAAATTCTGGTAATCTGATCGTGGGATCATGTCCTGCCATTTTGAATTGTGTTGAGATACTACCTCTGTGTGGTGAAGATAATTGAATATTACTTCCTGAAATGGATCCTCCAGTTGATGCTCTTTGATTAGATGCATGTCATGTTGTTTTTCTTCCACTAAAATTCGGTTGTCTAAATGGTGGTGTTCTTTCTGGTGTGTTAGTTGCACATGGGGTTGTAGGTTCCACATTGACGTTGATATGGATTGGCGTTATACCTTCTGTCCTTGACCCTGGGCCTCCTTTTTTCCTTTCATATGTTGTGTGCATCATTTCCTCAATCTAATCCACATCCCAAATATCCTCTACCTCTTCTTCATCACTTTCCAATCCCTCTCTGTCAGCTATGACTCTATTCTTGTTATTCATTTTGTATTGGTAGGGTTCTCCACTGCGCACATTTCCATCTATTCCCATTATCTTCTTTATCTGGTCTTCCTCCATCATGATTAGGTCCATGGCCTCCTTATTATTTCTCTTATCCATCTCCTCCTCCATTTATCCACCTCCTTTTAGTGCTTCCCCCCTTCCCCCATGCACGCAGGGAAGTTTAGCTATCTGATTCCATGGTAATCACACCGTTGCCATACAATAAAATATTGATTGAATTATACATCGATTTGATGTACCTACATCTAGGTGCTTTTAGAAAATCCTTCTTTACTACGGTGTAAAACTTCGCAGTATCCACTGCAAATTTGGTGATAAACCCTGCAACAATATTGTCTAACCAAAAATATACTGCACGCGTAAATTTGTTATTAAGTTGTTTTAACTGTACGATCTCCACATGATTCCACTCCAACTGTCTGATTCGATTTGTGGGGTGGTTTTATTTTAACTAAATAACCACTCCTGCAACAAATGTGAGAAATCATAGAAAAATACTTCATGCAAGTCCCTAAAAACGTACTTGTTGAGATATTTGCGTGGTGTTAACTTGGGGTTTCTGTTTTCATTCTGCACAAACTCAAGTTCCTTTGTTTTCAACCATGTTTCAATCTCCACCTTTGTTGGATTCCATGGCCTAAAAATTCCCTTCTATACTTTCATCCTTTGTGCATTTCTTCCATGGATCCTGTCCACTCAATCCTGTGCAGTTCCAGCCAGAAACAAAAACATTTGTTGGTTTGTTATTTCTCTTCTTACTCCTTCTTGGGTTGACCCATGTTCAGATCTCAACAGGTTTCCAACAAAAACCTCTAAAACTATCGGCCCTCCTGGTAAACCAGAAGGAAATGTTGCACACAGGGTGCACAACGCAGTCTGACCAGAGATAGTTTTATGGGTGATTGAAATACCTAAGTATTTGTAGTCTAGGAATGAGTGGGGATCTGGGATTGTGTTCTTCCTTCTTCATGCATTAACTTTGTTCTTGATTTAAGTATTTCTAGGATTCATTCATCTTTAGCCTTATGCATGCATGCTCATACATATAGTTAATCATTCATTCATAAGATAATCATTAACAAAAAGTAAATACTCAATAAACATCACACAAAACACAAGTTTTATCGTGGTTCACCCGCTCCTGGGGCTACATCCATAAAGATATAGCTTCTCTGCTTTTTTATTTAATCCGCTGCAAAATCTTGCATTGCATGCTTTACATCTTCAATAATATAATCGATATGGGTTAAAGACCCTCTCTCAGGTGGACTAGATCACACCAGGATCCTCATCTTGTGACCTAACCCTCAACTCTATATTATTCGACTCTTCTACAATACCTATTACAATCAACCACATACAAATCCTTAATATCCTCGACTGACATATGACATCTCCCTTCCTAGACCTCCTAGGTTCTTATTTATACTATTTTACAGGCTTATAACTGTTACAATCCTTATAAAAACCCCTAACCCTATCATGGTTAGGCTTGCTTGCCTGCATGCCACATTTATTTTCCTCTTGCATGCATCTTTTGCTTATTTTTCTACATGCTTCTTTCTTTCCACCCGTTGCATTCGCTCCAAAATTAGGTCTTCCTTTCCAAAATTAGAACTTTCCCAAAAATAGATCCTTCTCCAAAAATAGGCCTGCACGCAAAATATACTTCCTTCCATGGATGATTTTAGGGGCTAAATTTTTCTCATGTGCTAATTTTCCATGGTTTTTCCAAAAACGAGATTCGCCATTTTAAAAATGATTCACCCAAATTCTATAGGATAAAATTATTTTACCTTAAAAATCACCAAAAAATTATAAAATCTATATAAAATCCTTAGAAATTTGAATATTTTTACAAAAATAATGCCAAACATTTATAGTTGGCATATGAAGGATATGTAAGATTCATCAAGGTTTCTACATTTTAAAACAATTTTCCATCCTTAAAATCATCCCTGCTTCCTTCTCAAAATAGGTCTGCACCCGACACCACATAAAGTGTTTTCACATGAATCTATAAGGAGAAAAATAATGATGTCAACCCAGGAAGGGTAAAGAGAGCTCCTAGATTTTTCCATCCCCGGATTCCAAGAGTATTTAGGCTCCATGAAATCATTGAATGCCTTCTTTGGAAACAGAATTAACAACTAAATTTTTCTCTTTGTACACATGTGAGAATGAAATAAAATAAAATGATATTGCATAATTTAATCTCTTCATAAATAGGACTTAAAAGTAAATTTTACATTTCGTATTTCCTCTTCATCCAATTAATAACCACCATGGAGTCACAAAAAATTTGCAAAGAAAGTAGCTCTGCATAATTATTTGTGCCCCTCTTAGCCTAGCCTTGAATTTAAGAAAATTACCTTTATTCAAGAACAATAACCCCCCATGTCCACAAAAATATGGGTGCCTTGGTAGGCCCCATCAAAAAATCCCCAAGCTTAAGTTGTGTTTATAGGAATATGGGAAATCTACCTCTAAAAGATGACCTTTGGAAAGAAATTGAAACTAGAAAAGATAGATATACTATTTAGGGCACATTGTAAAGGAGGAGTGTGATTGTCTTAAAAAACACTACCATTTCTATCCAACCATATCCCCCCAAGATACTATGATCAAGAGGGCCTTAAATTCTTTTAGTTTTTCTTGAGATTGCTTAGATTTAAAACACATATCTATTGTGTCTCCATGCCAATCTTCCTTAACCCCTATTAGGATTTACAAGTCAAGTCAGGCCTACTTAGAATAGCTACAAAAGATTAAAAGGTGGTGTATTGTTTCCTCTCTCTCTTGGCACATAAAGAATTTTCTTGGAACATGCCTATTCCTTTTTTGTAGGACTTCCCAAGAAATAGCCTTATTCATATTAGATATCCACATGAAGATTTTGGCTTCGAGGGGAGACCTAATTTTCCATAATGGTTTCCACCGCCATTAGCTATCTTCAAGTCTCACATTGGAAAACATGGATTTATATCTTAACTTAGGGGTATAAACTCCTAATGTTATATTTTTGGACTAGACCAAATCATCCTTGAAGTCCTTATTCTAACATGGCTTGACTTCAAATTTTATGTGTAGGCATCCCAAAGATCACCTTCATTCCCATTTAACCCTAATAGATTTATCGACTTCCACTCTTGAGACCATAATGTGGTTAGCTTTGGGTAGGTTTTCTAAGCTAGATTGTATATGAGTAAATTATTTTCTTATAATAATATAAAATTAAAATATTAGAGATGTCACAAGGGCTCCCTAGTGCACAAAATGGGGTCTAAACGTAACAAAAGTTGTAAGAATACAATTCAAAAATTCAAAATACTTAAGCTTTTTATTCTTCTTTCTAACTAGAAATTTTCTATAAAATATAACTAGAAATTTTCTTAAAATAATTAACAAGTGAAGGGTGAACTATCATCCCTTTTTGTTTCACCCTAGTATTTATGACTAGCCAACATCTAATTCCTCTAAGGTAAGGGAGCTACCTCACTTAGATGAGGAACACTTTGAAGATGGGTTCCTAACATTTATTATCTTATAATTATCAAACTAAGCTTGCTTAACTAGGTCAACCAAAATGGCTTCCTCAACACTCGCTTATTTAAAGATAGAGATGGAAGAACCATGAGCTCTACTCTGCAACTAGGGTTTCTCACCCCTGGCCTTTGTGGAAATATTCTCATCACTATTTCCCCTCCTGGATGGACGTATCTTTTTTGATCTTATGCTCCACTGATTCGATCATGACGACCCCAGAGGGAGGGGCCTCAAACCCCTTCTGTCCCCCCTCCAATCCTAGACAGTTGGTGACCGCAAAAGACAAAGGGACCACCCCTTTGCATGCAACCTTGAATCCCCATGTACAAATGACCCCTATATCTTCTGACTCAGATCCGACCCAGTAGGTGGAAAAGGTCCCACACAATTATTCGGTGACTAGGACATGCATATCCAAGAATGTTGATCGACCAAGCATCCCACTACCTTATGAGTGCATTAATTCCATGATTTAGTATATGAGGGACCATGCCCTCCTTGGAAAATTCATCGAGATTTGGCCCATCAAGAAATCCCTCGCGGGTTGGATCGAAGCTAATTGGAGGCTGAAAGGCCATTATTATCTCCAACTAGGATCCAAAGGACTTTTCATAGTTATTTTCACCGATCTATAGGATAAGCACAATGTTATAGAAGGGGGACCCTACTTCTTCAATTCAGTTGGGATGTACCTAAAAAATTGGGTTGAAATATTCAATCCTGACAAAGAGGACTTCACCTGGGCATCGATTTAGATGTAGCTATACTCTTTGCCTTAGGATTATTGGGATGAAGAAACTTTGAAGGAGACTGGAAACTTTCTTGGAGAATTTATCAAAATCGCGGATCAAACAAAAATCAACAGGTATACCTCTTATGCTTGGCTATGCATCTATATGTACATTGCCAAAGGAGATTCCAGATGATTTCATCCTCATGCTTGATGATTTTTAATGGATCCAACCGCTTGATTACGATCATGTTACTTTTCGCTACTGAAAATGTCATGAGCACGGGAACCTCTATAGGGATTTCCCTCTAAACAAGCCAATAGTTGAAGAGAAGCTGCAGGATGAAGAATGTCTTACCATAGTTAACAATAAGCGCAGATCAAATTGATGAGCCCGCCCCTAAGGGAAAACAATCAGAGGCTTCCACAAGAAACAACTTCGACGCACTAGTAGACCTACCAGAGAAAACCCCTGCTATTGGAGAGATGGAAATCCCATCATCTGTCCAACAACAAGGACCAAACAAACCTTTGGAGCATTGCATTTCGTCCCAAACCACAGAGAATTAGGTAAATGCATAGGCCCATAACACTCCTCTTGAGAAAACTATGCATGTGGGTACACATGCTTTAATAACCATGGAAAATGATACAATAATGGATGAGGAAATGCTAGATCTTGAGATAGGAGATCTCAATCTACTTAGCATGGAGGAGGCATGCAAATGGAAGGCCTATAACTCCATCTCCTCGAATAAAATCCAATTGCTAAGGGAGGCTCTGAGCAAAGCATGGGAAAAAATAAATCTAGGCATATGGAACACGCCTCAGATGGATATGAAAAAGGCAACGAAAGACCCCAAGAAGCGAGGTAGTAAAATGGATTTGCAAGGCATGAACTTCCTAGGAACTAAGCTCATGGAATCTGGGAAATATGCTTAGTAGACATAATTTTTCCCCTCCACCTCCATTGTTTCTCCATGAATATTATATCTTGGAATGTTCGAGGGATCAATATGAAGGGGGGGGGGGTGAATCAGTTATAATATAACCTTGAAACTTTTGTTATTTTATGAATATTTCTAAATTATTATTTAATGTGTTACTGATAACTTAACATGCATAGATAAAAAATATTTGATCCATCACACGAAATGCACAAAGACATAGATTTCTCATGAGGAAACCCATAAAGGGAGAAAACCTCTACTTCTTAGGATGTCAATCAAGCTCCAACTTTCATGTACATCACAGTCTTTGAGCTCCAACTCAAATATGAGGCTACAACCTCTGATACCTAGCTACAACTTGCAGAGAGCACAACTTCTCATATTTCTCTAGCACCAACTAGATGGAAGCACCAACTCCTAGGTTTCTCTAGAACCCACTAGAAGGAAGCACCAACTCCCATAATATTTTCTAGCACCAACTAGAATTTAGAGGACTACAATCCTCCCTAGCACCACCCTACCACCCTGATAGAATCTTACAAAACTTTACTTACTTGGTCCGTCTCTTCCAGCTTATACTCTCTGTTTTGCTTCTATCCTCTGTTCATTCTCCTGTTGCGCACATCGATACACTGTTCAAATTATCTTTCTTCTCTTTATACTCTATGCTACCTCTGCATGCTATACACTGCATCTCTGATCTCCTCTTCAAAAATTTCTTTGCCTCTCTACCTACCCACATGAATCACTATCGAAGTCACACACGTTGTTCTCTATTCTGCATTTCATTCTCACATCGAGTACTCTGCCTAATCATCATAGCAACTCATTTTCTTCTCTGGCGGTTATGTAGTATCTATTAATCATCAATGACAGTTATCTAAAGATTATTTGGCTTCTCTAGTTGTCGAAACTCTTCGTCTTTTCTGTCAGTTACAGCCAGTCAATTATGGTTTCTTTGGCTTCTAAGCCCCTACCTTCACGTGACCACCGACGATGACCAAACGCTTATTCAAAAGGTGCTTCACGTTCTTGGTATAGAAAGCACTAGCCCCCTTTATTTCAATATGATCTTGGGCGATGAACTTCACATGACCACGAGATTGCAGGCGCGAGCTCTCTTCTCGTTAGCCCCCTGTTGCATGTGACCTCGGGCTACATCTTTTCATAGGCAAATGATTGTGGGTGTATCCAAAAATGGTTTTGGGATTAACCGCTTTTCTCCCAGCAATCTACCTCCAGCTACCATGTACCCTTTCTCTGATACCATGGTTTCAATTACGGCCTGCCCTTAGAAAATTAACTTGCGAGCAACTATTGATCCCACAATCATGCGTGGTTGTCGATCTCTCGGTCTCTAACAGATTCCCTCGATCAACGAATCAGATCTCTTGTCTTTTCCTGCCTTCTTTCCTCCATCCACGTGCGATCCTTAGTCTCATGACCAAGTGACATGTGGCCCTTCAAACTAACGGACGATATCGATTTCGCCTTTCGGGCTTTGGGAGTCTTGATTCTCAAGCTCTGCTTGCTCCAAGAGCATTTCACCCAGAGTCCACGATCCAATGCATGTGTCCCTTTTGGATCGACGATCATAATCTCTTCGGTTATTCGGGGTTCAAAAATCTCAACTTTTCGACCTTTCAACCTTCCTTTTCTTTTTAATGGAGATGACAATCCACTAATGCGTGTCCTCTTTTGGATCGACAATCGAGATATCCTTCAGGTCTCCGGACTTCAAAGATTTCAAGTCTCAACTTCTCGTTTCTTCTAACTAGAAATCTTCCGAAATGTAAGATCTGCTGACATATGTCCTCCTCGAATGAACAATCACAATCCCTTTGGGTATTCAGGGTTTGACAATCTCAAATTTCCAACCTTTCCTCCTTCCTTTGATTTTAGTGATCGACTGACATGTGTCTCTCATAATCAGATGGTTGATATTGAATTAGGGTTTCCGGGGTTCGAGAATCTCAACTCTTAACTTTCTTTGCTCGAGTTTTCCAGAGTGTCTTACCCCGAACTGCACAGATTTCTTCCACGCATCCTTCTGGCAATCGACGGTCTGGATCTTCTTGAGGTATTCGACATTCGAGAATTTAGGCTAATCACTGGTGGTAAAACTCTCGAAGTGACATCACTTACTTACGTCACTTGATGATGTGTCATGAGCCTAGTAGCTGCCATGTGTCACTTGGATTTGTGATTTGCACGTACCTAAAATGCCGAATCAACTTGACACTTGTCATTGTCTGATTGCACCATGTGTCCTTGTTGATGTGGATCCTCATTCACTTCAGGAATTCAGCCTTTGGGACTTCAGGTATTTCGACTTTTCAAGTTGCCAATTCTTTTGAAGTGAGAATCCCTGAACAGTAAAGTCCTCACAATGTTTAGACATGAACTAAATGTTGTTCGTCGATCATGTTCTTAGATTGATGGTTCAATATTTTTGCGATGCTTCTTTTCTAGCTTATCCTATCCTTACACTTTAAAATGATCCGACAGTTTACATTTACTCTGAATCTCTGGCTCTCCAGACTTCGGGAATTTCAGACCTCAAACTGAAACTTCTCGAAGTGATTTGCTCCGGAGTTGTGGATCGTGTGCCACCTGTCAGGCTTGATGATGGATGGTCCTTGCTTACTTCAGGACTTTGGGACTTTGACAAGTCCTCTCTCTTACACTCATCCAAAGGCTTAACCTTTGTGAATGTATTTCTGAATCCAACGACTGTTGATGCTTGATGCTCAGATCCAACGAATCATATATGTACTTCTTGTCTACGCTTCCTCTGGTCACTGAATGATGATATAACGGTCATTGGGTATTCAGGATGAGTGACCCAACAACCACTATCATTCTTCCTCCTGAGATTTATTATCTCTCTGACTTATAAGGTTTTCTCTACCTTTTCTCCTTCTGCAAGTCCGTCTCTTGGATCTCGTCTGCACTTCTGGTACCTGCTATCTCTTCTGAGATTTCTCATCTTCTACACTCTCGAGGTTTGGTTCACTGTTGTTCTTGCCATCAATGAAAAGCACATTCTTCCTGTAAAAATGACAAAACAATAACCCCTCTAAGTATTGGATAATCCATAGAATGATAGAACAAGACATACTAAATGTTCTTATGTTGTAGGAAACTAAATACACTATTTAAACCCTTCAATCTCTTTTCTCGAAACCTTGGAAAGGAAGTCAACTTGTAGGAATTGATGCCTCAGGAGATTTTGGGGGTCTTCCCATAATATGGAACCCCTCATAAATAATACTTAACAATTTTATAGCCAGGCAAAACACTCTTTCGTCCACCTTTCACCTTCTAGGAACTAATGTTCATGGCCACATCACCAACATTTATGGCCCCCAAGCTGTAGACCAATAAATCATATTGTTGGAGTATCTCACTTAGATGAAACCAAAAAATCTAGGTAAAGTCTAGTTACTTGGAGGTGACTTTAACATGATCACCACTCTGAAGGAGAATAAGGGAAGGCATTTCTTCCTTAATCTGAAGGATGCCTGCTTCAATATTTCATTGAATATTGCCAACTTATTGACCTAGATACCCCCAACGGACTCTACACTTTGAATAATAAAAGGGGATGCTCTCAATATATTTCCTCAAGACTTGACTGATTCCTGGTCTTTAAATCAATGTTAAATGAATGTGGAGACCTGGTCACCTCAATGTTTTCTTCAACAGGTTCAGACCACTCGCCGATCTGCCTGAACTGGTAGAGAAGTGGGATTCAATCTAGAAGGCCTTTCCATTTTGAGAAATTATGGCTCACACACCCTGAATTCATGGACACCATTCGGGACTGGTGGAGTGGATTAGAAGTCAATGGGAGTTCCAAAATGTACATCCTATAGTATAAACTAAATCAACTCAAGAGAAAATTGAAAACATGGAAAAAAACAACATTCAAGAACATTTTCAATGCCAAAACAGATTTGGAAGATGAAATGGAGGAGATTCAACAAAATATGATTAACCAGGGTCGAACTCAAGAGATTTAACACCAAGAGGCGACTCTAAGATCTGAGATAGAGGAGCATCTTAAGCAAGAAGAAATCCTCTGGAGGAAAAAATAAAGAATACGTTGGCTCAAGGAGAGAGAACAAAATATCACCTTCTTCCATAAATCCACCATCCAACATAGGATGCACAACTGCATTATTTCCATTAGGTCCACGAAAAAGGAGCACATGGAACAACATGAAGATATTGAACATGAATTCGTCACTTTTTACCAGGATCTTCTCATAGAAACAAAATTGGACATAACAAAATCAATCTAGAAGGTAAATGATCATATACCCAAGATAATCACTAGGGAACAAAATGCCACTCTCATGAGACCCATCACTGTCCAAGAAGTGGATCAATACCGTTATCACTCCAAGAAACTCCTTAGGGTTGTAGACTAAGGATGCTTGGTAACTTAATAAATCATGAATAATGAAAGTGTGGATCAATGGGATAATAGAGAGTAACTAATGAGAAGACAACTCACAATGCAATCGAATGAAACAATGCTTTTAGGAATCAATGAACAGATAGAGTAATATCAAAAGGTATGGAGAAAACTGATCTAGATAATCAAGTACAACAGTGTGTAGGATCATACAAGCCAACAAGAATTCCTTTAGTTCAAGTTCATGAGCTTAATAAGAAGATAACAATTCTTAGAAGCTGAGCTAAAATGAAATAAATTACAGAACATGGAATAGATGAAGAAATATGTCATTAACAACAAAAGAAGACTGTCTTTCTGTATTGAAAAATAAGTGTCTTAGTACAATAGCAAAAGAGTATCCAAAATTGAACCCCTAGTTCATCCAAATGTCTTTGGCTTTATAGCCTTACAAGATGAAATCTAGATCCTTGAAAGATGGATCAGATTTACTAAAAATAGTCAAATCAAAACAGATACAACAAGTGTAGGATGAGATCCTATAAAAATGGATCTAGAATGGAAGATCAAAACAAAATAGGAAAGGTCCTATTTAATGATTTCTAAAAATAGTAGATTGCTGATGAAGTGCAGTTTTAGCCTCCCAAGGCTGTTTTATTTGGTCCTCCAAAGATAAAATTCGAATTGGGTGATGTGTCATTTGTTCCCTATCATTTTTCCCTTGAAAATGACCAAATCTAGTCAAAAAATTCCCTTTTGACTTTCATCTCCAAGAATGGCCTTCAAATTTTGATTTGATAATTCATAACCAACTTATTGAAGAAGATTTCAAACCATTCAAACCCAAAAAATCCTGATCTGGGCGAAAATTTGGCTATTCTGTCCGTGACAAGCTTTCACCAGCTAATTTACCCGAAAATCCGCTCCTTAGCTGGTGAAAGGCAGAGCTTTCACCAACTAACTAGTTATAATTCTGCCTTCTGCGCTGGTGAAAGCACAAATTTTTTCAAAATCAAATTTCTCTGTCATGGAGAGTCCGTTTTGCATGCTTAAATAGTCGATCGACATCTACAAATCCTAAGATTTCCAATGGTGCTTTCAGATCTACATTTGGAGCTCAGTAAGCTAGTCAAATTTTCCCTACAAGATTAGGAATCGTTCTTTCAAAAAATCCAGTGCATTTTTGATCGCTAACATCTGGCTCCAACTGGGATGGATACCTCCCTGTGAGGTCTCCAAGAACCTGACAGACCTGGTGCCTTTATTATTGGGCCATGGAGTCATTCAGCCTTTTCGGTGGTTAATGAGCACAGATAGGCTAGTCTAAACCACCGAAAACAAAAACTTACCCAAAAATCAAAATTTGATGAATCTCGATTACCTGCAAGAGTACGAAGCTCCTCTTTCTGTTTACAGCACTCCCAATTCTCAGTATGAGGCCAACAGGCATGTCCACCATGACTACCTTCCATGATTAGGAGAGACATGAGGATTTTCACCAATTGCGTATTTCAGCCTTCCAGAAACACAATGAGGAAACCAAGCTGCACTGCTGGAAACATTTACACGAGGCATACAAGCAGGATTAGGGACTATAATAAGCTCAAAATCCACTGCATTGTGTGGACGATCATAATGAATGTTTCTCTTTTCTACAACATTGGCTGCTTTGTCTGAATTCGACCTTATGTGACTTTCCAGATTTGTAACATTGATATATGGTAACAAGATTTGCTTGAGCAATCTTTGAAGAACTGCCAAAAAAGATGTCTCCTGATTAATCCTTAATTACTTCAAAAAGATGCTTGATCTGAGCAATCTTTGACAAAAGAAATACCAAAGAATAATTTTCTAAATCTTGAAGGTAACTGCCAAAGGGGAATTGCCCAGAACAACTATTGAATGTAGCAAGCTTCTGAACCACAACTGCAAAAGAGAATTGCCCAAAGACACCTTCTCAATATAGAACCTACCAAAGGAGAATTTATCGAAGGAACCTTCAATATCTAGTGGCAGAGGAGAACTGCCCTGACCAATATTCTAAGAAAAACTGCCAAAATATAACTCTTTATCAATCTTCTGAAAATTCCCAAGGAGAACTAGGCTGAACAGCTCCAAATACTGAACTTCTAAACAACATGTACTTGACAATCTTCAAAGATCAAACTTGAAACTGCTGAAGAGGATTGTTCAGTTATCTTCAAAGTCAAACTGCTGATATCGAAGTTTGAACTGCACTCTAACACAGGATGCTGAAAGCCATGGTTAAACAACACCAATCACCAGAATCATAGACCCGGAAAATGTGCTGACTAAGAAGAATATCCCCTTGGCTGCCTCAATCAGTTTTGGAATGATATCATGTAAAACTACTTCCAGATTAATAGGAAAGTTCATATCTGAATCATTTGATGCCATACCAACCAATCCTAATTTCTAAAGGCAAGCAACAACCCAGTCTTTCATATTGAGAAGAATGTTAGATTTGAGAAGACTACGTAGTATGTGGACAAAGTGTTTACTTTCTATGGAATAACAAATGCCGTCAAAACCAAGAAGTTTTGCAGATATGTGCTCTAATTCCTCATTGTTGAATTCATCATGTTCACGATCCAGTTTCAAGATGGCTTTCAGGCCTGCTTTAACACCCGCTTCAATAATTGCAGCAACAAATGATTCAGTGATTGCTAGGTTCTCTGAGACACAAGTAGCCTTCTCTTGCAAAGAGGGACCTCCCTTTTTTAAGATGTTGACAAGGGAAGGAAGACCGCCACCACTCACAATCTTGTCCATGGTTCTAAATTTCACTGCTGAAACTTCATCAAGAATGCATTCTGCTTCAGTCTTTGCCTCAAGAACATAGAAGATAAATATAGAGCTATTGAAAATCAAACCTGCATTCTTCATATTTTGGATATGGAAATGGTAGCATGCTATAAGCTTAGTGTGACTAGGTTAAGCTTTTGAATTATCATATAGCCAATACTAACATCATGCTTGCAGTATTTCATCTTGAGGTTTTGGACAAGCACGCTCTTCATGAACCCATAAGTCTTTGAATTCCCGTCGCAACAATGCCAAAATTAGGATAAGACCCAGTGTACATGGAACAAGATAAAACAGTGCTGGTTGGCCATGCCCATCCATTAGGTGCAAGGCAACATAAGTGAGGAAGAGACCAAATCCATCCGATTGTTGACCAGAGAAAATACCCATTCCAAAGACTCTTTTTTGTCGACCTGTCATACCTAACTGCAAAAGCAACAAGTAAACCAGGTAAGAGGATGTCTCCAAAGCCAATCATATCATATCCACCCTAAGGATCAAGAATATGTGGGATTCTTAAGAGCCTGGGAATGCTTTCACCACTCGATTTATCACCGCACACAACCACAATCATAACACTCTCGTGGAAAAGAAGAGGTGATATGAAGACCCAAAAAATATCATAGACAAATGCACAACTTAATAAAACTGCTGCAACCTTGATATTTGGTAATTAGGCTATTTGCAAAACTGTAATTATCAATGATATGCCTAGAACATCTTGACAAATCCAGGCATAGGAAGCATGCTGATTTGCAGCCCAAGTAATAGCAAAGCTATACAGAAGGGCAAAACTATCACAGACAGGAGTGAGACCTCACCCACAATTGGAACCTTTATTGTCAAGTCAACAAAGACCAAATGACCTGGACAATAAAGCCACTGAACAAATATGCATTTCCTCAACTCCACCTATACAGAAAAGGACAATGAGAATCCAAACGAACCAATCAGACATGAACCATATAAGAAGCATCAAAAATCGATAACATCAGTATGAAGAAAACAACTGCCTTGGTGGTTATATGCATGACATCCTTCTCTGGCTCAACTTTTCTTGCAGATATATCATCTTGGGTCTCCTTTATCATTCATTACAAGTAATGCCACTGCTCCCCCTGCTTGTGCAATATTTGCTTTCAAACGTTCCATCAATTATCGCAACCCCTCTGTCAGTATTAATCCTAAGCAGATCACACATGTTTCTTTCCTCTGACTTGCAGTGTCTGCATTCTCCACATTCTCCAGTAAATACAGGAAGCATAGTGTCAAAGGTAATTCCATTTTCCAGCTGGACTGTAGTTACACGCCCATCAATTCCAGCTACCAGTCTTTTTACAGATGCACTCTTGAAAAATTTGACACCGTTTTCCTCGTACAGTGCTTCATATTTTCTTCCGAGTGTAGCAAGAAATAGTCTAGCCATTACATGCTCTTGAGGAAATACTACCGTGGTGTCAATCTTCCAAGCAGCAGCAACAACCACAACCTTCATTGTTGTTGGGAAATAATACCCTACAGACTAGCAAACTAGGGTCATATTTGCATCTAGATTTTGACCTTAAAGAAATGACCTTTTAACCTACCACCCCAAAACTTAAACCCCTCTTTCAAGACACATGCATGGAAATGAACTACTAACCTTTTTTCTGATGTTTGGTGTAGATCCTCTGTTGAGCTTTGCCCGCTTACTTTCTCTACTCCTTCCAAAGTTAACCTGCAATCAAGACAAAGCACTACGCATGCATGCTACTTTTCTACTCGAGGGTTAGAAATTAAGCATAAATTACACAAATCATAGATAACTCATGTATTGGGACGGGAAAAGTATTCTTTTATTATCTTCAAAATGAATTAACTTACAATCAAAGTCAAGACCGACCACCGCTCCTTGATCCTGATCCTGGGCTCCTCCTCTTCTTTGTCCTCCAACTGATTTGCGTTAATTCTCCTTAGGCTTGAGGAAAGGCTAAAGGGTTGGGACAAATGGATTCGGCAAATGGGCAGAGTTTCTTTGCTATACTTTTCCTCCTCCAAATGGTACCCCTACCCCTTCTTTTATAGGCTAGAAGGAGCTAGGGTTTTGGACGAACTCTCGGCCATGCATGGCCGAGATTTTCAGTTAACTGACCCATATCTTTTTGTCTCATCGACAACTTTCCTTTTTTTGTGCTTTGTTAGGTAAACACGGGCTGTAGTAGGCCTGCCATCGTTCACTCGCGTGCAATAGTGGGTTAGGGCACGTGTACCTTCACCTAAGAGGATTTTCAAAGAGGTTTCTCAGCAGATGTTTTGGCAATGAAGGGATATGAGTTGGCCTGATGCCAGGTAAGCATATGTGGTGCAATTTAGGGTTATAATAGATGCCCCCTAATGTGTGAGGTCAGAAGAGCATCTGATGGCCGAAATACATTACCAATATTTTACCAATCTATACTGATATGCTGAATGAGTGAGCCCAAGAATCAGGAATCAGGAGGTCCCGTCTGCAAAATAACAAATGTCTCACCGAGGTGGGCATACCCATGCTCGGGATAAAATAGAACCATGGCTACCAATCAAATACATTGTAGATCCATTTCAAACAACTAAAGAGTAGCCGCGAATAATACACAGCGGAGCTACATCTCGAAATCAGAAAGATATACATATAAAGTATCCATCTCCCAGAAGCTGATTCGACCTGATGGATGTACTTCAGAGCTCGAGCAACAACTTCAAAATCTTCTAAACTCAGGTAGGAGTGTAATATGAGTGTACAACTGCACTACCCAGAGGTCTTCGACAGCTCGTCGGTTATGGACTTGATAATCTTGATGATCGAACTGAAGGCTTCAGTGATTTCGAACAAAGACTCGATTGGACGTTCAGGATGGCTAGGTATGCAGACAAGAGACATATTGCAGAGGGGCCGACTCAGGCTCAGTGACAAACTTCCCTTGGATAATAGCACAACAAGTGATAAGACTTAGGCAACATATCTGTTAATCATAAGTCGACGAAGCAGGAGGCAACGCAAACTCTCCATATGTTTGGAAGAGTAACCAAATGGTGGAGGACACAACTCTCTATAGCGAGCAAAGCTTCCTAAGGTCGTACTACATCCCATAGTCTGATGAATCAAACAGACAGATGTGCTTTATCCAAGGGCGACTCATTATGCTGCCAATAAAGAAAATACTTTTCCCATCCTCTTTTTGGGGTATATTTGATTTTTTTTTTCTTTTTGATAGTTTTCGAAAAAATAATAAAGGAATATTACGTTACAATGGAGGAACGAGTACAACAAACATACAATCTCAGGGCACAAGGACAAGACTGATGTTCTGGGAAATGATACTCGGAAAAAATCCTCCAGTGGCCAAAGGTGTTAAGACGCAGAAGCAAACTGTTACAAGGCTGATGGGTAAGGTATGCAAATGCGGTTGATAGAACACACAATGGTA
>ML786901.1:65072-75151 GCA_009831015.1 Picea engelmannii | reverse complement strand
CACCGATTAGACGTCAATTCAAAACCATTTTAACGAGTGTGAAAAGGACAAGATCACTCGGCTATTTTTTCACTTTTAAGGAGTCTGAAAAAAGCTTAACTATGGACTCCGTCAGGAATGTTCTTCTGGACCATTTTAACGAGGGTGAAAGAATAAGGTCACTCGATGATCTTTTCAATTTTAGGGAGTCTGAAAAGAGCTTAACTATGGATTCCGTGGTTTTTTTTTTCTTCATAAAGTTAGTCCCTCAGGCCCGAAAAATGAATAAAATCATACCTGAGGATACTCTTCTAAAGAATGGGAATTCAATAGAGTGTTCCTTTGTTCGTACAGTTGACTGTCCGGACCGAAAAAGGGGTAAACTACCGCTGGACATACGTGACTTCAAATTTCAGTTTAACGAGCGTGAAAGATCACAAGATCGCTCGACAATCTTTTCATTTTTAGAGGGTCTGAAAAGGGCTTAAAAGGAGACCCGTTTAAGGAACGTTCTTCTAGACCAATTTAACGAGTGTGAAGAAACAAGGTCACTCGACAATCTTTTCATCTTTAAGGAGTCTGAAAAGGGCTTAAAGAAGACTCCACAATGGTTATTTTTCTCAGTTAATCTGGACGAGATCGAAAAGCATAAATGTAGTCTCGCCGGATGTTTCTTTTGGATCTCAAAGCGAGCTTGAAAAACAACAAAGGTAGCCCATGATCAACACTTTGTGGGTCGATGTCAAGTATCTCTTCGTAAGACCAGGAAAAAACGTCGCAAGATTCTTTGAAAAGATCCGTATAAATTTGAATCTCTTCGGGGGAGCAATTCACTCCGACGAAGACATTCTCCACGACGCTAGGGTTTCAGGAGATATCAATAGGTATGGTTTCAACGATAGTCACCATATTGCCTTCGGCATAAATTTCCTATGTAGCTAAGAGGTTAATAGGACACGGCTGATCTACCATCATGGTGATAGTGAATTCTCCTGCCTCGATTCAGTATAACTCTGGGAGGAAATATGATCTATGATGAAGATCGTCCCAAGGTTTGTCCGGAATAGTCATTGCTTCGATTACTGCTTCGTCGGAAGGCAAGACTAAGTCTAACGAATCGGTGGTAGCAAGAGAACCCTGAGCCCAAATAGGCTCTAGAAGTGGATCCAAGTCTTGTGCGGAAATTGGATTGGGGTTAGCTGAAGCTTGCTGGACTAAAGAGGACGCTACTTCAGCAGCCGACAGGGGCATGGACATGTCGAAGTGTCTTGTCGCATCCATCGTGGCTAATGGGGAAGGAAGAATCCATGGATCCTCAAAGTAAGTCGTGCGGAACGATGAAACATCAAAAATCTCAGCCTTGTGGTGATTCAATATAAACTTGACATCATCATGAGGAGGTGTGTAATCGAAGGTACCCATCAAGGATGGGCACAAACCAACTCCTACATTAACGACACCGGGTTGAGGATTATCTATCATGGGAACCGTGGATGCCCCCAAAGCTGGGTCAGGTCTAGAGAAGGACAATTGATCGATGGTCACTATCCAGCCTTCATGTGGAAATAATAAGACTCGGAAAACTGTAGCAACCACAGCTTGCATAGCATAAGTCCAACTCCGACCTAACAAGAGATTATAGTCGAGGGGGGCAACGACTACCTCTACTTCAATGCACACGGTCTTTCCTCCTAACTGCACAGGGAAAGAAGGAACAATGCCATGTGGTCGGAAAGAACGACCGTCGAACGTAGTGAGGAGAGTAGGTGATGGAGACAAAGTGGGATGACCAATGGCCTTCCAACATGCTAACGACATAACGCAAGTCGAAGCACCCTCGTCGACCACCGTGTGAAAGATATTCCGTGTAAAAGTTTTCGTGGGATGAGCCACTACTATCTGAAACGCGACGTGGTAGGGCAGAATAGGTTTTAAGTCTGTCGTATCTAACATGATGGTACCCGGGTTACAAGTCTCAGTAGAGCCTAAAGCAGTCAACAAGGCTTTCCTCTGAGCAGGGCAGCTTTAGAGGACTTCCAAAGTGGACATCGCACAAGGGGTTTGTGATAAATCTTCCACCACAAAGTAATTCTGGGCGGCCCTTGCATTTGGGTTGTGAGAAGATTTATTAAATGCACCCTTTGGAATGCGTGTGATTGTTTCACCCAACGTCTTCTCGATCTGTAGAGGAAGAGATGGGATCTTGGCTTCTTTACCCTTCTCAGAGGTGCTTGGTTTACTATAGTCGTGTGCCCTAGTCGTGATTAAAGCATCGCCTCTAACCATATATACATTCGCGGATGAGGAGTTGTTTAGAGGAGGGTAGGTTTCCTGGCTGCCCCCTTCGACACTTTGTAGAGGCTTGAGTTAAATTTTTCCCATGCTGAAAGGGATTAGTCAACACAGCTTGCTGTTGCTGTGTGACAAACTTCTGGGCCTCTGCAAGTCGAGGACATAGATGGGTCGGGTGGTCTTCCACACACAAGTTGCATGGATACCTCTCCTTTTGCTTTTCCGTGGCGCCCTCGCCAGCATTATTAGTGGGTTTTTTCTCCCCCTTACCCTTCTTTCGTTGTTTTTTCTTTCCTTCAGGTTCCTGGGTGGCCTTTAGGTTAGTCATCTGCATGGAGTGTACTTCCGATTTTTGGGTAGGAGGAGAAGCCAAAGCAGTATTCTAGCTAGCCGCTGAGTGTTGTATAGATAATTGTTGCAATTGTTTTGACAATTGCTCAGTGCGCTTGGTTTGTGCCAAACCAACGATACCATCGGCATGTGGTCCAACTCTCTGTCTAGTTTTATCTAGTATCGATCGTGGTGCATCCGGAAGGATGTTGTATAATAAACCAGACTGAGAATAGATGAGCTCAAACTGTTGAGCCCTCATGATGGCATCTTCTTCGAAGAAAACTGCTGAAGTCGCGACGTCTTTGGATAATTGGGGGACTAAAGACTTAAGGAACCACTCAAGCAGGAATGCTGGTGGAACTGGTACTTTGATTAGACTCTTTCGATGTCTCCACTCTCGGATATGATCAGAGATATGGTCCACTGTCGTCTGTTCGAAATTGGCAAGCAGCTCTGTGCCCGCGTCGTATCTCACATGTAACTGGAAATGGTTAAGGAAGGCCATAGCCAGTTCACCAAAAGAAGAATATCTTGAGCGATCAAGCTCGATGTACCATTTCGCGACACTCCCGATAAGAGTGCGTTGAAACAATCGCAACTGGACGGAGTCATCTTTAAATGAGTTAGATGAACACCAAAGATGGAAGGTAGTCACGTGATCACCTGGATCTTCGTTAGGCTTGGCCTCAAACTTTGGAATATCTTAAGGCAACTTCGTTGGCATAGGAGGCCAACGTGGATTGTGACAAATAGGATCATTTAACAACTTTGTCAAATCTGGCAAGTGTAACGTCACTAGGAATGGTAGTTTGGGTTGCTGCTGATAGCCTGGGAAAAAGGGTCCTGGAGTTTGACTGGCACCAGGTTGCCAGGAAAAGTTTGTCTCCTGGCCCGGATTCTGGTAGAAACCATGGCCCTGACCAACGTAAGGGTTTTGCATCTGAGGAGACATCATTGGCTGATTCCCCATAAAGGACATAGGATGTTGGGCATTCATCGTGTTTGATGGACTTTGGGAATGATTAACCCATGCCAGTCCTGATGGGAGAGGCATAGACATCTATCCAGGGTTCCATTGATTGTGGAAAGAATTACCCCAGAACGACATTCCAGAGGAAGGAACAGATCCTTGTTCTGAGTTCCAAGGTCCTGCTATATGTGCCCCCGGTGCAGGAATAGTACCCTGCGCCGGAGTAGACTATCCAAAGATGGGAGTGCCCCCAGATGGGAAAGCAGTGGATGCGAAAGTGTTGTTACGAAACATGCCATTGCAAACAAACGGTGACGAACCTACCAGCAGAGTTTGTGCAGGTGTTCCTTGACTCCTGACTCCAAACGAACTCGTGTGTGCAGGTTGCCCGATGAACTGCTGATGCAGACCACCAAGCGAAGGGGACGAAGGAGAGATATGACCTCCAGCGTAAGGAAAATCATTAAAAGGGACAAGAATGCCCCCAATTTGACCTTGCAGAGGAGCGTTAGAGCTCCCTGCCCCCAGACCCAAAGTCTGTAAAGTGGAGTAAGTGAGTGCAGGACTTGTACCTGAACTAGGCATACCGTATGAGAACGGAGGGCCTGTTGCACTAGGTGTGAAGGGAGTTGTGGCCACCACGATAGATGGAGTCGGTCCACTGTGCGACGTAGTTGCGGCTGAGACCGTAGTGACTCGGAACGACGACGGCAAGTTGGGAGATGATTCTCCTGTGGTAGCAACGGTGGTGGGAATGGAAGAATTCCCAGAGGAAGTAACAACGTTTGGTTCCATAACTGTGTGAGGCACTGACAGGTGTTTGTAAAATTGGATTGGTACGATGACCGATGGCCAAGTATCAGTGGTTGGGGTTTCAACTAAGCCAAGATTGGCGATTGATTCCTCCGGGAGTTGTTCGGGCACAATGGTTTGTAACCCGATTGCTTCGAAAGACCCTTGTTGGTCTAGCTTCCGCCTCAATGGTGGCGGGGGTGGCTCCAGTATAACTGGCGGCAGGTCTAGGAGCCTTTGTGACTAGCGGAGCTCGGGATCCTCCACTGTGTGAAAATATCCAAGACACGCTAAGGTATTCTACACGATCAAACAGTAACACACACTAAAAAAGAAGCCCCTAAGAGATAAGACAAGCAATCACTAACTATTTGGAAGAATAGTTACAACAACCAACACTAGAGCAACTTACTGGTGCAAGTGCAACTCGAAAACGGAAGCACCCTCCGGGTATACTCTTCAAAGCGTGGCCCGATGTCTGTCCTAGGTACCTCGGTATACCCCCGCAGTCACCTGTGTATGTCCCTAAAAAAGATTGGCAACTAGTTTTCCAGCACGCGAACAGTCACCAGGTGGGTACAGTCGATAGTCGGGTAGACCACAATGAGCAGGGTATCAAGCCCGAAACTTGTCCAGGGTATCGAGAGAAAATGGTTCGGAAGACAACTGAGGACCTCGAATGGATTCGAGATCCACGAAGCCCCGTGGCAAATGCAAACAACAGAATCCCAAGACAAATCCTCAATATGTGTTCTCCACTACGCTTGGTCCGGCTTTGGAGGGGTTATCTCCGCTACCTTTCCTCACGCGACCTCGTGTTTATCCCCTGTGTTAGAGGGGGGTCCCGGATAACTTCCACGTAACTGGACTTCTACACTCCCTATCACAGACTCCAATGTTTGGTTTTGAGTGGCCTTGGAGAGTTTCCTCTCCAACCATATCCAAGGCCCTAGTCCTGAACTAGTGTATGAACCCTACAAACAAAAGTCTAATAGATTTTTAAATTAGCGTTGCTTTTATAGGCTTTTTTACGTCACAAGGTATGAAGGTGAAACTGATGGTGTGTAAAGACTCAAAACAAAAACGAATGAAAAATGATGGAAACAAAAACTTTTACTGAATGCAAAAATCAACAACTTTTCACAAAGAAAGACTTCTTTTTCTTTTCAATTTTGCTAAGATTTCATGCAGCAAACATAAAAGAATTTTCTCTCAACTATGAGCTACTTATGCCCTAAATGTACTGCCAAAACTTATGAACAAAAAGACTTCTCCCTAGCTATTGATGCAACAACACAATCTTCAAATAAAGAAGAAAATGAAAAAGAGATATATATATATATTTTATTTGAGTGCTAAATGAAGCAACAAAGGGAAAATGCCGACAAACACAAAACCAAGAAAACAAAATAAAATTATGGCTTAAAGCACAGATCGCAAAGAACCAGAGAAAAGACACACAATGGCAATCGAGAAAGCACCGATTCTTACACTTGTCTAAAAACCATAAAACACAATTATTTTTTTTTTTAATCTTTTCTATCAACTATCAACTAAGAAAAAACAGGCTAAGGGTAAGAGGCCCTAACCCACTGACTGTGCAACCCTAGACTCAAACCCCTCAGAGGAACACTTCTCACCATAGGAAGGGATGACTGCCCCACCCTGATTGAAAAGAAACCTGTCAAGCCCGCTACTGTCACTGAAACAACACGTGTGCAAACGCGTGCTGACCTACAACAACGCGCGGGTACCCACATGCTGCACTTGCACAGGCCGCGTGTATGTATAAAATCTAAGACAAAACTAAACACAGGCAGCCCAGACCTGGAAGAGGCCTCTGGTATTGATAACCAGGGTCTCCTGAAGGCTTGGATGCTTCTTCTTAACAGAAAAGAAAAATAACTGCAAGAAATAACAAAATGCAATAAAGTAAACTGAGACAAGACTATGAACCAACAAGACTTAGACAGGATCTAGAAAGCCCCCTGAGAATGTATAATTCTGACAGGGAAGAGGAGGACCGCCTCTCAAGCTCTCCGACTCCTACACGCTACTGAAACCTCTACAACAGGCGTTCAAACGCGGGCTATAGAAGGTTAGGGCACGGGTTACACTCATGCAAGCCTTCTGCAGGCCGCGTGTACCTCTGTGTGTCCCGATAATTATCGTCAAGCAACAGTCAAGGAAACACTGGTATAAAGAACCAGGTTCCCTACTAGTTATGACCTAACAGAAAACAGAAAAACAAAGAAACAAAAAATCTAATCCTTTAAACTACCCAAAAACCTCAACTAAATCCGGAAACCCTAAGAGTATCGTCCCCAGTGGAGTCACCAATTCTGTTGTTGGGAAATAATACCCTACGGACTAGCAAACTAGGGTCAGATTTTCATGCAGATTTTGACCTTAAAGAAATGACCTTTTAACCTACCACCCCAAAACTTAAACCCCTCTTTCAAGACACATGCACGGAAAGGAACTACTAACCTTTTTGCTGATGTTTGGTGTAGATCCTCCGTTGAGATTTGCCTGCTTACTTGCACTGCTCCTTCCAAAGTTAACCTGCAATCAAGACAAAACACTACGCATGCATGCTACTTTTCTACTTGAGGGTTATAAATTAAGCATAAATTACACAAATCATAGATAAATCATGTATTGGGACGGGAAAATTATTCTTTTATTATCTTCAAAATGAATCAACTTACAATCAAAGTCGAGACCGGCCACCGCTCCTTGATCCTGATCTTGGGCTCCTCCTCTTCTTTGTCCTCCAACTGCTTTGCGTGAATTCTCCTTAGGCTTGAGGAAAGGCTAAAGGGTTGGGACAAATGGATTCGGCAAATGGGCAGAGTTTCTTTGCTATAATTTTTCTCCTCCAAATGGTACCCCTACCCCTTCTTTTATAGGCTAGAAGGAGATAGGGTTTTGGACGAACTCTCGGCCATGCATGGCCGGGAGTTTCAGTTAACTGACCCGTAGATTTTTGTCCCGTCGGCAAATTTCCTGTTTTTATGCTTTGTTAGGTAAACGAGGGCTGTAGTAGGCCTGCTAGCGTTCACCCGCGTGCAGTAGTGGGTTAGGGCGCGTGTACCTTCACCCAAGAGGATTTTCAAAGAGGTTTCTCAGCAGATGTTTTGGCAATGAAGGGATATGAGTTGGCCTGATGCCAGGTAAGCATGTGTGGTTCAATTTAGGGTTAGAACATTCATGCCAATGTAACCACCTCCAATTATAACAAGTTTTTTTACACTTTGCATAGAAGATACCAATAAATCAGCATCAACAACATCTCGAATATAATGGACACCTGGCAAACTTCCTCCAATTTTGTCCGGCAACCTTGAAGCATTGCAGCCAGTAGCAATAATAAGAGACCCATATTTTAGATGGTTACCTGAGGCAGTTGTAAGTGTTTGTGTTGAGATATCCAAGCCTGTCATTCAATCCCTTTGTCCTTATACCATTCAGGTGTTTGTCTCTCTCCCCTAGAGCCCACGCAAGTGTGAAAACCCGGTAACCTTGCAGGCTCTTTATCCAGTGAAAACAGATATGCTTTAGTCAAAGCTGGGTGTTCGTATGGAGAAACACTCTCTTTTGAAACAATACAGAGCTTCCCATCAGCCATTCCATTTTCGACAAACGTTCGAGCAACATATCCTGCAGCATTGCCACCTCCAACAATGACAAACCTGTATGATAAGTTTTCTTTCCAAACTGGAATTTTGACCATCCTCTGCCACTTGAACGGATTTGGAGCTGTAATTGCACGCCTGTATGAGAGAATCATGGGATTGATATGATTTACACCAGGAATAGCTCCACAGAGCCCTCTTTTCATCATGATCAATCCAACTTTGTATTCTTTCTTTGGGCGTTGAATACGACGAGCAACAAACTTTGAATGACATTGTATTTCTAGTGACTGACAAGTGTCTCCAGCCATTTTAATTACCACTGATTCTGTGCCTGAAAATATGTGATATACACTCCATTATTTGCCATCTCTTATACCTCTCCATGTGTTTCTAACTTGGATTTCATCAGAATAATCCAGTCTCAGTTGACTTGTGATTGCAGCTCTCGTCAAATAGGAGTAGCGCCGTGCGATTATTGGATAAATGGCCTACCCATGCCTCTAGAATTTGTTCACTTCTGACCAAGAAGCATTTCTTCTTTCACACCTTGCTCCCAAAGCTCTCTCTCCCCTGCGTGAAAGGTAAAATGCAGAATGAACACATATTGTTACAGCCATGCATTATGGAGACAAATGTTGTAACTAAATTGCAAGTAATTCTTACTGGACTGATATCAGCATATGTTTCTTCAAGGGACATAAGTGTATTAACTCCCTTTTGACCATAATCTACAACTTCTAGCAAGCGAGGAAAGTCCCTGTAAGCATTAGGCCCACAAACTACATCAACCATCTTGTCTGATTCAATTATTTTTTCTTTAAAACGTTCTGCCATGCACCCTAGCACAACCACTTTTGGAGGAACAACTGACTTTGCTCGTCCCTTTTCATCAATGCTTTTTCTTCTTTCACTAGTTAACTCACCTTATGATTCACTGGTTAGCTGTTGAAAGCGCTGCCTTTCACCAGCTAACTGGTTGTAAAATTGTCCTGTGAGATGATGAAAGCTCTGCCTTAGTCCAAAATGAAATTTCACCTCCAAAACTGTGATTCCATCAAAAACTCAATGTGTCTCTGCTTTATCCCCTTGCATGTTCACAGCGACCTGAGCTAGCACTTGCAAATCTGGGTGTGACCTTTTCTTTTGCTTCGATTTTCTGATTTTCCTTTTAAGGCGCTTTGCTAACCACCATAGACTGTTATAGTCTTTGGTGATTTTCTGTTTCCTATTCTTTTCCTTGACACTTTTTGTATTATCTAAATGGGAGTAACAATATCCATTTCCCGTCCCCAGGAGCCGCATGATGCAGTTACAGTTAGCAAAAAAGATGATGTCATGATCTCTAGCTGTAACAGTAGTACTGTCAGCCATGGAGATGACAATGGAGAGGATGGTCCAGATCCAACCATTAAAAGTAAAAGGGGAGTCTCTTTGCCTAATTGAGAAAATTGAAAGTAATCTACTTGCTCAAAGAAAAGAGCTTATTCTTCTACACTAGTGCTTATTTCCTACACTATTCTACTCTAACCAGATCTGCAATCAGGTTAAGTAAATGTTGACTTCCATAACAACCATCTGAGCAACTTCAAAAGTGTGATGACTTTATCTCTATCACTGCTTAATAGAGAATAACTGAAACATATCAGAAAGTCATACTCACCCGCGGATATTGATGAATGAACAAAATCTGGAACTTGCAGAGGGTCTGAGATATATAATTCGATCAAATCACCCACCGGGTCTCTAAAATCAAGATCAGAAACATTCTGATTTATGAAAAAAGGATGCCCTTCCATGATTGGCTCTCTGTTTGTAGACAAATGTCTTCCTTGCTGTCCCAATTGAGAATTGAACTGCTGCTCTTCTTCACCATCACTCTCTTTGAATTTGCTGCAAACTTTTAGTTCTTGCAAATCTTGAAATTGTGAACTGCCCTCAACATCTTCTGCATATCTGAAACTGTCACTTGTTATCTTGTCAATTTGCTCTTCACTTTTCAAGTTTTCAAAAGGGATAATGGGATTTTCCTTAACAACATAACTTTCATCTCTGCAAATAGAAGAATCAACTGC
>ML786901.1:30149-64183 GCA_009831015.1 Picea engelmannii | reverse complement strand
TGTGGATCAATGGGATAATAGAGAGTAACTAATGAGAAGACAACTCACAATGCAATCGAATGAAACAGTGCTTTTAGGAATCAATGAACAGACAGAGTAATATCAAAAGGTATGGAGAAAACTGATCTAGATAATCAAGTACATCAGTGTGTAGGATCATACAAGCCAACAAGAATTCCTTTAGTTCAAGTTCATGAGCTTAATAAGAAGATAACAATTCTTAGAAGCTGAGCTAAACTGAAATAAAGTACAGAACATGGAATAGATGAAGAAATCTGTCATTAACAACAAAAGAAGATTGTCTTTCTGTATTGAAAAATAAGTGTCTTAGTACAATAACAAAAGTGTATCCAAAATTGAACCCCTAGTTCATCCAAATGTCTTTGGATTTATAGCCTTATAAGATGAAATCTAGATCCTTGAAAGATGGATCAGATTTACTAAAAATATTCAAATCAAAATAGATACAACAAGTGTAGGATGAGATCCTATAAAAATGGATCTAGAATGGAAGATCAAAACAAAATAGGAAAGGTCCTATTTAATGATTTCTAAAAATAGTAGATTGCTGATGAAGTGCAGTTTTAGCCTCCCAAGGCTGTTTTATTTGGTCCTCCAAAGATAAAATTCGAATTGGGTGATGTGTCATTTGTTCCCTATCATTTTGCCCTTGAAAATGACCAAATCTAGTCAAAAAATTCCCTTTTGACTTTCATCTCCAAGAATGGCCTTCAGATTTTGATTTGATAATTCATAACCAGCTTATTGAAGAAGATTTCAAACCATTTAAACCCAAAAAATCCTGATCTGGGTGAAAATTTGGCTATTTTGGCCGTGACAGGCTTTCACTAGCTAATTTACCCAAAAATCCGCTCCTTAGCTGGTGAAAGGCGGAGCTTTCACCAGCTAACTAGTTATAATTCTGCCTTCTGCGCTAGTGAAAGCGTAGATTTTTTCAAAATCAAATTTCTCTATCATGGAGAGTTCGTTTTGCATGCTTAAATAGTCGATCGACATCTACAAATCCTAAGATTTCCAATGGTGCTTTCAGATCTACATTTGGAGCTCAGGAAGTTAGTCAAATTTTCCCTACAAGATTAGGCATCGTTCTTTCAAAAAATGCCAGTGCATTTTTTATCGCTAACAAATACTATTGCACAAATGGGGGAAGGAAAATATCCTAGACCTGATGGCTTCACGATAAATTTTTTCCACCACTGCTGGGAAATCGTGAGGCAAGATGTCTGGGAAATAGTTGAGGAATCTCAAAGTAAGTAGTGGGTCCTGCCCGCTCTCAACTATACCTTCCTCACCCTCATACCTAAAAAAATAAATGTTGCATCTCCAAGTAGGTATCACCCCATATTTCTTTGCAATGTGATCTGCAAAATTATCACCAAGGTATTAGCCAATCGGCTCAAACCCCTCCTTCCCCTTCTTATCTCTCCTGAACAAACAGGTTACATGTAAGGAAGGAAAATATTGGATGGAATTATCCTGGATCATGAAGTAACACACTCTCTAAATTTCCACAAAACCCCTAGCATGCTTCTTAATCTCGACCTCTCAAAGGCCTTTGAAAAACTAAGTTGGCAGTATATTGCGAGTGTCCTTTCAGCTTTTGACTTCTGCCCCTCCTAGATTAATTGGATCATGTCCCTTACCTCTTTTCTTTCTTCTTGATCCTTGTCAATGGTACTCCCTCAACAAACTTCACCCATTCCATAGGGTTTAGATAGGGTGAACCCCTCTCTCCCTTTCTCTTTATTTTGATGGTTAAATGTTTGAGTCAAATTCTCAAGAACTCTTAAACCTCATGCAATTTAAAAGGAACAAACTTTCACAATGGTCCCTCGATTACCCACCAACAATTTGTGGATGAAAATCTCCTTATGGGGAACCCCTTGGTTCAAGAAGCCAGGGCCTTCCGGGAAATCCTTCTTACCTTCTTGGTTGCCTCTCGCACTACTTTGAATATTGAGAAATCTCATATATTCTTCTTCAATACTCTCACGATAACACAACGAAACAACTCAAGAATCCTAGGGTAGTTTATTTCCTCCCTTCCCATAAAGTACCTTAGGGATCCCTTAACCGACTTGGCCCTAAAGCATAGTTCTTGGCATGGGCTTCTAGATAAGATGGAGAATAAACTCTCTTCCTGGTCCTTAAGGTCCCTAAAATTAGCAGGGCGTCTGGTTCTTATCAATTCCATCCTTCAATCCATGTCGATTTATCTCTTCTCTGTTCTCGCGACTCCCAAATGGGTTCTCAAGGATATTCACACAATCCAATTCTCCTTTCTCTGGGGTGGAGACAAAGACAATAAAAAATGGGCTTTGGTCAACTGGGATCGAGTATGCCTCCCAAAGTCTGCAGGTGGTTTGGGACTTTGAGATCCAGAGATCAACAATCACACTCTTAGTGCAAAAATATGGTGGCAATGTCTTACTCGAAACTTGGTCCCATGGGCACAACTCTAGAATCGCAAGTATGCGGGTCATTGGAGCCACCAAGATTTGATCAGATTCACTCCCACTATCACAAGGTCACTCATTTGGAATGAAACCACTATTCAGAGGGCCCTAATAGAACAACAAAAATTCTGGGAACTAAGGGATGAAAGATCAACTTGATTCTGGACCGACTCCTGGCATAAACTCCCAAATATTCTTAGCCATCTCAGTCCATAACAACGTTAAGATCTTCCTCTGGATTTATAAATGCTCAATGTATGCTAGTTTTGGGATCATGATTCTGATCCTTTCTTCTACACCTGGTTTTAACCACAACAATTAATAGGAAACATAAACAAATTGCTAGGGGAAAACACTTGGGCAGAGGTCAAAAAAAGGAATATCAAGAAAAGGACTAGTGAAGACGTTCTACGATGGGGCTATAAATCTGTGGGAACCTTTTCAGTCAAAGAGGCATATCATCTCCTTATCTAAGAAGATGAGAGACCGAAATATCCTCTCTGGAATCGTCTGTAGAATTCCAAGATCTGGCCGAAGGTCACAACCTTCTTATGGCTTGAATCTCATCGCCACATCCTCACATGGGAGAACGTGATCAAACACGACTTCTATGGACTCTTCTGGTGTTTTTTTATGCTAGAACAACACTGAAATGATGGATCATCTTCTTGATAAATGCCCCTTTTCCAACTCCCTCTAGGACAAAACAACCACACTTAGTCGACGCTCCGATCGAGTCCATGGTGACATAGTCCAAACACTTCAAAACTAGAATGAATATCCCTTCCAAAGAGCCTTTCTAAATCAGTTATGGAAATTGATCCCGAGACTCCTAGCCTGGGCATTATGGAAAGAGAGAAACAAAAGGATATTTAGAGATAAATATAATCCATGAGAAACAATATGGGAGTACTTCTATGCTAAGCTTTAGAAGATGATTTTCATCCAACACTCGACAGATCAAGAAATTCCGTCTTCCTTAGGAGAAAAAATAATTTTAGAGAACTGGTGCCTCTGATCCCCCTTTCAACAGATGATTCCTCCTCTATTCTGCCATTCTCCTCTTAGTTTGTATTCCTGGAGCCTTCCTGCTCCTAGCTTTGTCAAACTCAACTTTGATGGTTCCTCAAAGGGAAGCCTCATAATGGAAGAATTTGGTGGCATATTTAGGAACAACTCAAGGGATATTATCAGAGTCTACTATGGAAATCTGGGTTGGGATAGTAACAATGCGACAAAGGTATCAACTCTTATTCATGGCCTCCAAATATCCCTCGAGGAAAGATTATTCCCTCTCGTGGTGGAAGGGGACTCTCAAATTATCATCTCTCTTGCTACGCGCATGCAAATTGGATCCTCGATTTCGAATCTCACCCCCAAATGGAGGATAAACTATGGGCTTCTTCAGATGGAAAATTTACTCCCCTCTCTTCCTGCTGTCACTTTCCATCTTGTCAGACGAAAATCAAATTCAATAGCAAACCAAATCGCCAATATAGGGGTTAGAAAAATTCCCACCTACAGGTATTCCCCTTTGGCTCCATCGCTCCATTGAGCCTCAAGGATTACTATGTTCAGTTAGCCAATAAGGACATGCTAAATTCAGAGGTGAGTGTTGGCACGATCCCCAAGAATGGATATGTAGCACCGTACCCACTACCAAATGGAAATGACACGTGCCACCATGAGTTGATTCTGCCATTATAGACATAACTCTTTTCTTGGCAAAACAATGTTTAAAAACTTCTCTTCGGACCTAGTTTCCCACTCCTGGGCAGGTTCTATTTCTGTATATTTTTGAAAACTTCACTGGTCAAGATTGGTGGTCTCACCATTTCTGGCCACCCTGAAGACTCTCCAACTATATTTTCTGTTGTAATTTTATGCATAGATAATAGAATTGAATAGATGTGGAACATTACAAAAAAACACTACGTCAACCGAAACATTTATGGAGACTTATAATTATGGTTGTATTGATATAAATATAGTTTTTCTTTAAGAGATTTTGTCTTCGAAGAGAGATATTTTCTCGGGTTTGAGCATCATGAGGATTATGATATTTTTTCCTTTCTAAGTTTTGACTCTAATATTTTTGCATTAATTATTGAATGAGCTAACCTTATCAGTTTGCAACCAAGGCTTGAGGGGAGCATATTATGGTATGACTAATGCTTGAAAATGTTTTGGTAATTCTAGATAGTGTAAAGGATTTTGGTAGTGTTGACGGGTCCAAATGTCCTGTCAAGCAGGCAAGGGAGAACAACCGATGACATGTCCCAATTAGAACTACTTTTGTTTGGGATGGCATTTCCGACTAGTATGTGGGATTGAATACCACTAAGAATTAAAAGAAGAAAAAGGGGAAAAACAACGTATTGTCCCCCAAAGAATTCTAATTAAATATAAATATAATCTAAAAAAAAACTAATCTAATCTAACTACTTCTAATCTATCTTGTGCATGGGCAAAGCTAACAGAGTAATACAATATAAGATGATATCACTGGTTGTAGAAATAGTTCAGGACAAACAACAATTTATGAAAACAATAATGCAACAAATATAAACGTAAATAGTTACAAATTACACCTGCAACACCATTCCCGTATCCATTAGAAATCCTAAATGCATAAGCATCTTAAATAACATGTACCAAAATAGTTCATATAACAAATTATTCAAGAAACTCATGAAAAGCACACATGAAGAAGAGTCCCATATATAGTCGTGAAACATTTATGATCCCAAAATTCTTTCTTCTCTTTATTGAATTAGAGATAAGAGTATCATCCGAAGCTACAATGGGAAAAAATCCCTCCCTTCATACAATTAATTCTCTTTTATAAAATAAGAGAGACTCTTTAATTCCCACGACTGTTCATTTATTTCGGTTACAACTTTTCATTTCATATCCCTTCATTTTTTTATCTTACAATTAAATTTCTCTTACATATTTATTAACAAATATATTTCACTATGGACATAAGTTAAGAAGACTTTTAAATTTGTCATATTCACGTTGTATGAATTCCACTTGTCACCATTATTGGAAATATCTTCAATTCTGCCCAACTACGTCTTCTTCTGTTCTTCGAATTTTCTGAGTATTTTAGTTATTAATATAGTAAAAAATAGTTTACTAGAATATTCTTCACTGTTCCAAATTTCCAACGAGTTATCTCATGCTTGATTTGACCACCCAAAACTTGAGATACACATTTTGGAACAATTCACAGTCCATCTCCAATTAAATCTATGCCTCATTTTATCCTGAATTTTATGAGCATTTCTATTATTGATCTGGTTCAAATTATTCTTTAAATTTTTTCTTCTCCCCATTAGGTTTCCAACGATTCCTCTCTTTCTTGATTTGGTTTCCTAGATCATGAGTTATGGTTGCTCGAAGTTTGCACAATCAATTTTCCATCCAAATTCATGGCTTGCTATTTTTTGCGATTTATAAGTTTTTTCATTATTGTTCTAACCTGAATACCTCTCCCAACATATTCTTTGTCTCTATACCTTTCCAATGAGGTATCATGGGCCTGATTCTGACACTTGTAACTCAAAATATGTTCGTTTGAAAATCAACACTCAACAACCCTTGATCGGCCCGTGGATGAATCTGGGTCGTTGATCTTTAACCTAAAAATAAAAGTCCCACATGCATAAGGAAATCGAAAACTGAATGGTTTAAATAGTTTTATCCCTTTTAGCTAATTTGTATAAGAACCCAATGAATACATAGGACCTCGTGCTCGTATTGTCATTTTGGCCAACAATCCTAGTTAAAATAAGAAAATAAAGTATTAAAAAATAAAATATGAAAATAATTAATTCAATTAACCTACATTAAAAATAAAGTTAATAAATAAAAATTAATAGAATTACAACCTAAGTGGGCCTAATAGTTAAGAGAATGTGTTTCCTCATAAGAGGTCACAATTTCAAATCCATAGGGGGGTAGGGTATGTATACCTCTGTAGAATTTAACAGTCAAATTGTTGCACAATCAGGTCCCTTGTCCCATAAACAAGGGGGTCTGATACATCAATTATTTATATTATTATTTTTGAAAACAAAAAAATAAGAAATTAATCCCCCAACCTCGTGCAATTATCAAAAATATAAAAATATGTGTTAAATAAGCTCCTCGGGGTCATGGGTAGTCAGAGGGGTGAAGTTACGTAAACTTCCCACTCCAATGAGCTAGCATTTCAATGGCTTACGATGGCTGTAAAATCTAATGATGGATTTTGGAAATGACATGTATCAGAATGGTAATAACTCACGACAACTCAATATTCTGAGTACACTACTCTCCGATGGTCTATTAGACTCTAACAACAACTCAACACTATCAAATTTCGAAGACATCTTAACACTATTAAAATCTAATGAATCTTGGACTATGATGGGTTGGGATGGTAAGTTAAGGAGTTTTGTGTGAGCTCCGATGACTTGTCACTCCGATGGATTTCCCTCGGAGTCTAATGGTCAGAGAGGGCGAGTTAGGGAGTGCAACTCACTCCGATGAGATAAGTTTAATGGCACCATTCCTATGGAACCTCCCGATGGTTAAGCTTGAGGTCCAAAAAATTATTGTAATACTCTAAGGTTCCAAAAGCAATTGGGCTAAAACTTTCAATGGGTCATTCTGATGGATATTTACAAGGAGAAATATTAAAAGTAGCTCGAAGCTTAAGTCTTGTTATAGCATAATTTGTATTTTATTTTGAAAATATTCGAGAGGAGAGGTAGGAATTCCATGAAGCTAGGAGGTGTGTTTTAATGGTAATTATCCATGGAATTTACCATGAAGTGAAGGTGAGGACCAATGGGAAGAAACCTAGGGATAAGTCTCACGAGATATTATGTTAAATTTTAATGAGTGAGGGGAAAAATGTAAAAAGTTAAATTAAAATAAATATGAAACTAAATTAAATGAGAAAAATAAAATGAATATGTACAACATAGGACTTAGGTGATAATAAAAGGAAAACAAAATCGAAATGAAAATGAAAATTAAAACAAAAAATAAAATAAAAGAAATGAACACACACACACACACACACACACACACACACACACACACACACACATTCTATGGGGAGATATGAGATAAATCAGGATGTATATATTATACATTAGGTTTTATGCAAAACACCCCATCTAACAAATAGTTTAACCATGTAAGAATATTTTTAAAGTGAATTTTATCTACTCTATGTAAAAGTAAATATCTACAATAACTTTGGGGGAAATCATGGGAAATTATTATGTGCAATCAAAACATGTGTTTTTGCAAAACCAAGAGTAAAATGGAAATAAGTAATTACAAAAATAATAAATAAAAGTAAAATAAAAACAAAAAGAAGAAATAAATAAAATAAAAATATACAAATTATGTACAATAATAATAATAAATAAAAATTAGAAAAATGAGGCCAAGTTACACACGAGTTAGGGTTCTGGATAAGGATTGTTATAAGCCTAATTTGCACCCAGCCTGCATACTTGGCCTCAGGCCCTACTATTTGCCAATTTCTTGAGCCAAGCACTTCTAGAAAGCTCTCTTTTTTGAGTCATACGCGCCCTGGCCTTCTACAGCCCGTGTGTGCACTCATGCATATGCATGTAGGCCTTCTACAACCTGTGTATATTGACAAAATCATGAAAAATGGAAAGTTGCAGACGGGAAACAGAGTTTCGGGAAATTTCTAAAACCATTTGACTACCTATGGCCAATCATTCAACTGGATAACTACCTATAAAAGAAGGGGTAGGGGTCCCATTTAAAAAAGAGAAGAAGAAGAGCATAGAAACTCTGCCCAAATTTATCCCCCCTTTGCCCCAATTTCCTACAATTGTATTGTGAGGTTAGTAGTTGGTGCATTGTGAAGAGGAGCCTAGGACCAGGTTCGAGGAGCAGTGCCAGCCACATATTGTAAGTTTACTCTTGTAAAGATTAATACAAAAAGGAATACTTTTTTCGTCCTACCATATCATGTGTTCAAATTGTTTATTTATTTTATGATATTGTCACATCTAACCCAACAATTAGTATATAAAATGCATGTTTGCAGCTCTCTTTTTGTCCATGTGTGAATGCAAGTCATCTTTGGGAGGAGGCTTGCAGTCAAGGAGCGAGTGAAAGTGAAGGGATCGACATCAAACGAAGGATTTAAGGTAGAGTTACCTAATCTTGTTTGCACCTTTGTATTGCATGAATGTGGGGTTTTGTGTTGGGAAAGTAGGAAAAAGTAGAGGCCTTTAAATGGTCATTTTCTGCATGCATGATTAGATCCCTTAAATGCTAAGTCTGTAAGTGGGATTTCCCACTCACATTAGAATTGGTGACTCCGCTGGGGACTCTTTAGGGTTCTTTTGGGATTTTTTATTGGGTATTTTGAAATTGGTTTTACTGCCTTTTTTGAGTTTCTGCAAAAAGTCTGAGTGTTCAGGGGTTCTGGTTCTCAATACCAGTCTTCCCTGCTCTACTTACCAGACTATTTATTTTCTATTTTTAAGAGTCTGAAGAGGCATACGTGCCCTGTAATGGGACAGTCACATATGCATCCACCCTGCCTTTAGTCAGCCCGCGTATGTACGCTTGTTGATGAAGTGCTAGCTGCGTGTCTGAGAACTCAACAAATCCTTCTCAGGAAGAGGCTGTCATCCTCTCCCCTGCAAAAGTGATCCTTCTTAGGGATCTTCTGGGTCCTTCTAGGTCTCTGATTGAACAGTCCATAGTCAGGTAAAAGCCTCAGGATTAGCTTTCTTTCACTGTATTTTTCTTGCATCTTTGTGTCAAAGTAAATATTTTTTTAACCTTTAAGGGGTGTTGGTGTTCAATACCAGTATCCTCTGCTGAAGCTTAGCTACTTTTTTATTTTGAAGGACTTCAGAGGCACACGCGGCCTGTAGTGGGCCTACCCATGTGCACACATGCCCTTCCCTTCTACAGACCGCATATGCACACTAGTTGTTGAAGAGATAATCGCGTACCTGCCCAGATTTTTTTTTGGAGGCATTCATCCTCCTACCTGTCAAGTTTTTACTTCCCAAGGTCTTTCTTGTCTGAATGTGGTCTCTGTCATACCATCTTAGCCTAGGTTTGGACTCTATTATGGCTTTCTTTTTCATTCAAAGTCTTCTTCTGTTTCTTTGTTAGGTTTTTTGATGAGATAGCGAGTCAATCTGATATGCCTTCTTGGTTGTCAGTATCTCCCCATGGTCAGTGATTGGCCATAAATTTTTTTGGCCTTGTCTTGTCTTGGCTTTTTTACCATTTTTGCTTCGGAAAAAGAGAAAGGTTCCAGCTTTATTTTTTTTTGTTTTTTGAGGCACAATAAAAAAAAGTAGATTTTTTTCTTTGTTTGGTTAAGTAGTCAAGTGTTTGCATAGATTATCAGGAAAAAGTTCATTTTCATAAGTTATTGGCTGATTGACTTAGGACAATAAGTAGCTTGTAGTCGAGTGAAATCCTGTTTTTAGTTTAATGTCAAAAGATCTTAGAAAGAAATTTTGAAAAGTTGGTTAAAGTAAATTCTTTTTGAAGAAGTAGTTTTGTTTTAAGAACTTTGTCTGTTCTTCTTTTCATCGCTGTAAAACATCACAGGTTTCATTATCATCTCCTATGAATTTAAAAACAACCACTAAAATAAACGTTGAAATAAAATCTTTTAGACTTTATGTTTTGTAGGGTACACCAACATGTCTAGGACTAGATCCTTGATTTAGGTTGGAGAGGAAACTCTTCAAGGCTACCAAACACAAACATAAGAGTTTGAGCTAGGGAGTGTTCAAAGTCCAGTTACCGTGAAATTTGTCCAAGACCCCCCTCTAACACAGGGGATAAACACGAGCTCACGTGCGGAAAGGTAGCGGAGATAACCCCTCCAAAACCGAACCCAGCGTAGTGGGGAACGCATATAGAGGACTTGTCCTGAGATTCCATCATTAGCACTTGCCACGGAGCTTTGTGGGTCTCAAATCCGTTCGAGGTCCTCAATTGTCTTCCAGAACACTTTTTCTCGATACCCTGGATAGTTTTTGGGCTTGATAGCTTGCTCATTGTGGTCCACCCGACTGTCGACTGTACCCACCTGACAACTGTTCGTGAGCTGGAAACCTAGTTTCTTATCATTATAGTGACTTACATTGGTGACTGTAGGGGTATACCGCGGTACCTAGGATAGACACCGGGCCACACTTTGCAGAGAATACCTAGAGGGTGCTTCCGTACTCGAGTTGCACTTGCACCGGTAAGTTGCTCTAGTGTTGGTTGTTGTAACTGTTCTTCCAACTAGCTAGTGATTACTTGTTTTATCTCATATGAATTTTTTGATAGAGCGTGTTTGTTTCTCAATCGGTTAGAAAGGCATTAGTGTGTCTCTGATATTCTCACACAGTGGAGGATCTGGAGCTCCACTGGTCGCGAAGGCTTCTTGGCCTACCACCGATCAATTTGGAGCCACCCCCACCACCACTAAGGTGGAAGCTAGACCATCAAGGGTCATTTGAAGAAACTCAACCATGAAGAACTGTGTCCAACCCACCTTCGAGAGAAGAACATCTCATCCCAGAGGAACCAACCATTACTAACCTTAGAGGACAATCTCTTGGTCCTAACAACCCTCCGATTATGGATCTTTCGACGCCCGTTGTCATACAGGTCTATCCTTACGAGCGTTTGGAAGTATCCCAAACAGAGATGGAACCAAATCCCACAACTTCTTTAGGGAATTCTCATATTCCCTCTACGACTGCTAAAACTGGGGGTGTTCCAACTCCTAACGAACCGTCGACAGTCTGGGCCACTATGGTCTCGCCTGCATCTACTTTGGGCAATGTTTCTCTCCCATCTTTGGCAACGATCACTGCTCCGTTGTATCAGAGTGAGACATGCTCTCCATTCACATACAAAATGCCTGGCTTCGATCCAAATGCTATCCTTTTTCACTCCACTCAACCAACTCTAAGTCTAGGGGTAGGGAGTTCAAACACTCATCTGCAAGGATCCACGAGGGGAATTCCAACTCCTTATAATGATTTTCCTTATGGAGGGGTTGACATACCTCCTTTGTTCCCTGCACTTGGCGGTGCTCACCAGCAACCCGCTGGGCCAAACATGAACTATGGTTCGTATGGAGTGAGTAGTCAAGGACTACCATCTAATAGTCAACCGGTAGGTTCGACACTGTTCTCTTTGTTCGGTGCATTTGATAACAATGATTTCTCGTCCGCTGCATTCCCCACCGGGGGCAACCCCGGTTATGGACAATTGAATCCTATGCAGGGTACTATTCCTGCACAGGGGGCAAACCTAGGAATCCCTTCCCCCCAAAGACCTTGGAATCCTTGGCAAGGATCAACTTCCTCGTCATGGATTCCGACAGGGGGAAACCCCTTCCAAAGTCATTGGAACCCTGAAAAAGGTTCAACACCTATGCCCGTCGGGTCGTCAGGGGGCATCTCCTCTCAAAATCCTTGGAATGCAATGCAATCCCAACCTCCTTTGTCCTTCTACGAAAGCCAGCCGACGATGTCTCAACAAGTGCAAAATCCATATGTTGGTCCTGGACAAGGTTTTTACTAGAATCCTGGCCAACAGCCAAACTTTTCCTGGCAACCTGGTGCCAGTCTAAATATGGGTCCCTTTTTCCATGGTCATAATCAGCAGCCCAAACTACCATTATTGGCAACTTTACATTTTCCTGACTTAACGAGGTTGTTGAATGACCCCATCTGTCACCATCCACGTTAGCCTCCTATGCTGACCAAGTTGCCTTCGGACATTCCCAAGTTCGAAGCCAAACCTAACGAAGATCCAGGCGATCATGTGACTACTTTTCATCTCTGGTGCTCATCTAACTCATTGAAAGACGACTCTGTCCAATTGCGCTTGTTTCAACGTACTCTCATAGGGAGTGCTGCGAAATGGTACATTGAGCTCGAACGCTCAAGATAATCTTCCTTCAGAAAATTGGCAATGGATTTCTTAAACCATTTCCAATTACCTGTGAGATACGATGCTGACACCGAATTGCTAGCCAAATTTGAGCAGACCAAGGTGGTCCATATCTCCGATCACATCTGAGAATGGAGACGCCAGAAGAGTTTGATACACGTACCAGTCCCACTAGAATTTTTGCTGGAGTGGTTCCTTAATTATTTGGTACCCCAGTTATCCAAAGATGTAGCGATGTCGGGAGTCTTTTCTGAAGAAGATGTGGTAATGAGAGCTCAACAACTTGAGCTGATTTACTCACAATCTGGCCTATTTTATGAAATCTTTCCGGATGCACCTAGGTCAATTCTTGAAAAAACCAGATAGAGAGCTAGACCACATGCCGATGGTATTGTCGGTTCAAAACAAGCTAAGACTGCTGATCCACTATCAAAAAAATTGCAACAATTATCGATACAATAGACAGTGGCCAGCCAAACCACAGGTCTGACTGCTCCCCCTACCCAAATGTTGGATGTACACAACGTACAATAAACAAACCCGAAGGCCAACCAACAACCCGACGGGAAGGAGAAACAACGAAATAAGGGTAAGGGGGATAAGAAACCTATCAATAATGCTGGTGGGGGAAACACTAAAAAGAAGAAGTCGAAGTATCCGTGTAATCTGTGCATGAGAGACCACCCAACTTATCAGTGCCCTCAGCTTGCGGAGGCCCAAAAGTTATTGACACAACAACAACCTGCTGTGTTAGCGAACCCATTCCAACATGGGAAAAATTTAACTCAAGCCTCAGTTAGCGTAGAAGGGGGAAATCAAGGACCTCCTCCATCTTTGAGTAATCCTTTGTCTGCGAACGTGTATATGATGAAAGGTGATGCATACATATCAACTAGAGTGCATGATTACAAAATGCCTAGCTCCTCTAAGAAGAGTAAAGAAGCTGAGATCCCCCCTCTTCCTCTCTAGATTGAGAAGACGTTGGGCGAAACAATGACAGCTATCCCAAAAGGTGCGTTCAAGAAAGCTTCTCACAGCCCGAATGCAAGGGTCGCCCAAAACTACTCTGCGGTGGAGGATTTGTCACAAACCCCTTGTGCGATGTCTGCTTTGGAAGTCCTCCAGAGTTGCCCTTCCCAGAGAAAGGCTCTGTTAGTCGCTTTAGGATCTACTGAGACTTGTAATCCATGCATGATCATGCTTGATACGACCGACTTAAAACCTCATCTCCCTTACCACGTTCCATTTCAGATAGTAGTGGCTTATACCACAAAAACATTTACGCGGAACATTTTTTGCATAGTGGTTGATGAGGGCGCCTCAACATGCGTAATGTCTTTGGCGTGTTGGAAGGCCATAGGCCAGCCTGTTTTGTCTCCATCACCAACTCTTCTTACCGCTTTCAATGATTGTTCTTTCCGACCACATGGCATCATTCCCTCTTTCCCCGTGTAGTTAGGTGGGAAAATGTGTGCGTCGAAGTTGAAGTAGTCGATGCTCGACTCGACTATAATCTTCTGTTAGGAAGGAGTTGGACTTATGCTATGCAAGCAATGGTTGCTACTGTTTTCCGGGTCTTGTTGTTTCCACACGAGGACCAGATAGTGACCATTGATCAATTGTCTTTCTCCCGTCCTGACCCTTCATCGAGGGCATCCATGGTCCCGATGATCGATAACCCTCAACCCGACAGCGTCAACATAGGGGTTGGTTTGTGGCCACCTTTGATGGGTACTTTTGATTACTTTCCCCCTCCCAACGATATTAAGTTCGTGTCAAACCAACCTAAGGTTGAGATTTTTCAAGTCTCGTCGTTTTGTACAACTTACTTTCACGATCCATGGACTCTTCCTTCCCCATCAAGCACGATGGAAGGGACAGGGCACCATGGCATATCCATGCCCTTGTCCGTGGAAGAAGTTGTGTACTCTATATTCCAACAAACTTCCACCGACCCCGATCCGACTCCCACACAAGAGTTAGATCCGATTTCAGAGCCTACTTGGGCTCGAGGTTCCCTTGCCGATTTTGATTCTTTACACTTAGTATTGCCCTCTGACAAAGAAATCATAGAGGCAATGACCAGTCCGGACAAACCCTGGGATGATCTCCATCACAGATCTTACTTCCTCCCAGAGTTAAGAAGAATTGAAGCAAGAGAATTCACTTTGACGACTGGAGATGGGTCTTGTCCTATCAATTCCTTGGCTACACATGCAGTTTATGCTGAGGTTAATATGGTAGCCATTGCTGAAACGATAGCTATTGATATCTCCATAACCCCTGGCGTCACGAAGAATGTCCTCGTCGGAGTTGATTGCTCCCCCGAAGAGATTCGAATCTACACGGATTTATTTAAAGAATTCCTGGACGTTTTTGCTTGGTCTTATGAGGAAATGCCAGATATCGATCCAAGAATTTTCGAACATGAAATCATGACTTATCCTAATGCTAAGCCGTTCTGGCGGAATCTTCATCTAGTCAATCCTAGGAAAGCAGCATCTATCAAAGATGAAGTAGAGAAACTGCTAAAGGCAGGTTTTATCTACCCCATTCACTTGACTCAATGGGTGTCAAACCCTGTTCCAGTCGATAAGAAACAGGGTACGATTCCTGTTTGTATGGACTTCTATGATTTGAATAAGGCTTGTCCAAAGGATAATTTCCCCAGACCATTTATTGACCAGATAGTCGATGAATGCGAAACATGTGAGGGATTTTATTTCATGGATGTTTTTTCGGGCTACAATCAGATACAAGATCAAACCCGAAGACTAGCACAAAACTGCTTTCATTTGTCCATGGGGTACATTCTCTTATCAAAAAATGCCTTTTGGTCTGAAAAATGCTGGAGTTACCTTTCAACGGGCCATGCCTTTCAGTTTCCACGATCTCAAATACATAGTTGAGGCTTACCTTGATGACTTAGCATCACGATCTCGTAAGAGAGCTGATCATCCTACGCACCTCAGACTCATCTTTGAGCGATGTGGCTACTACCAGATTCGCTTGAATCCAAACAAGTGTAGTTTCTGTGTTACGTCAGGTTGTCTTCTAGGTTTCATAGTTTGGACAACGGGGATCATGGTCGATCCTCTCAAGGTTGAGGCAATAGTTTAGTTGCCTCCCCTACACACGATCCTTCAACTTCAGAGTTTGCAGGGAAAAACAAACTTCTTACGACGTTTCATTGCAAAATATGTCGAGATCACAAAGGGATTTATGCATTTACTCAAGAAGGATGTCCCTTTTTATTGGGACGAAGCTGATTAATGCTCGTTTTATTCTTTGAAACACACCCTCACGTCTGCTCCTCTGCTTTGGCCACCCAATTATAATAATTTTTTTTTATTGTACTTGGCTGTAGCAGAGTCAACCATTGGTATGGTCTTGGTTCAGGAGGATGATGTGCTTTTCGAGTACATGATCTATCATCTAAGCCGAGGCCTGGTTGGACCGGAACTTAATTATTCCCACGTTGAAAAACTTGCGTTGGCAGCAGTTCATGTTGTCCAATGGTTCCATCATTATATCTTGTTTCTCAAGACCACCATCATTGCCATTGTGAATCCATTTCAATACATGTTGACACAACGAGTAATTGGCAGAAAGATCAGTAGATGGATAGTTGTCCTCCAAGAATTTGACTTAGATTTTGTTTCGGCAAAATCCAAAAAGTCAATGGTCTTTGCGGAACTCATATCGGGACTTCCAGTCGAGTCAGGTGATGTTGTGCCCGAAGAGTCGCCTATTAAAGGAGACATGTTTTTGATTGTGTTTTCAGACCCTTGGTATGGAGATATACTTTTCTATCTCCAGACTTTGAAGTGCCTCACCTCTGCTTCTCATGATGAGCGTCGCTGTATACACCATTAGGACAAGAACTATATTATACTTGAAGATACATTGTATCGTCGAGATATAGATTCCATCCTTCGCCGATGTCTCACTCATGAAGAAGCATAAATCGTCCTTAATGATTGCCACAATTGAGCATGTGGCGGTCATATGTCTGGGTTGAAAACAACCAAAAAGATTTTATGCGCTGGTTACTTCTGGCCGATATTAATCAAATATTGTGTTGAATCGGTCAAGAAGTGCCACCCATTTCAAATCTTCTCTCGAAAGATGAGGGCACACCCTACTCCTATGTTTCCCGTCATTACAGTTGGTCCTTTCAGCAAGTGGGGGATTGATTACACAACATGAAACCCCCCTTCAGTAATGGGGAACCATTATATCATCGTAGTAGTAGACTACTTTACAAAGTGGGTTGAAGCTATGCCAATGTTCAAGGATGATGGAGAGACATTAGCTCTCTTTTTGTTTAACCAAATTATAGCAAGGTTCGGCATCCCGATAGAGATTGTCACTGACCATGGCAGTCACGTCCAGAATAAAATGATGACTGAGTTAACATCAAATCTTGGGTTGAGTCAAGAACATTCATCACCTTACTACCCTCAAGCGAATGGTCAGGTGGAAGCTGTGAATAAATCCCTCAAGACTATTTTACAACGAACGATCAATTCGACCAAGTCAAATTGGCATTTGATGTTGTACTATGCATTATGGGCCTACTGAACGTCTGTTAAGACTGCAACCAGTTTCTCACCTTTTCAACTCCTTTATGGGCTAGAAGCAGTTTTACCCATAGAATGTTAGATCCCCTCTTTAAAATTGGTAGTACAGTTATTTCCAGACACTTCATTTCTTGAAGAGCGATTATTACATCTCGAACAACTCAATGAGAAACATCGAGACGCAGTCTTGGCCAACGAGGCTCACAAACAAAAATTTAAGTGTCAGTATGATCGGTCTGTTCGCCCTTGGATTTTTTCTAAAGGCGCCCTTGTCCTAGTCTATGACCAAGATAAGGATCCCCTAGGGGCAGGCAAGTTCAAACCCATGTGGTTCACACCATTCATTGTTAAAGAGGTTCTTAAAAAAGGGGCGTATCGTCTGGTTAACTTTGAGGGAAACACTTTGGATTAGCCTATAAATGGGCTCTACCTCAAGAAGTATTACTCATAGGTGGGTCGCCTTCAATGACTTCTTGTAACATATGTATTGTCTCTGTACATTTGTTTTGCTTACTTTTTGCATTTTGCGTTTATGCAAGTGTCATTTTTTATGACATTCTTTTCACTGTGGCAGATGTCAAGTGAATCAGAGGTGTTCATGGGGTTTGTGGATGGTGCTAGTCGACACACTCGGAGGCTTGCCGCAACTTGGGTGATTTTTACACCTCAAGTATAGTTGCTATCCTCAGGAGGTATCTGTTTAGGTAATACTACAAATAACGTTGTCGAATACAACACAGTCATAGAGTTGCTTCGTGACGCTTTGTTGCATGGTATCTCTCACCTCCCGGTCTACTTAGATGCTCAACTGGTTGTGTCTCAATTAAATGGTGTTTACCGCGTTTACGACCCTACCCTACACCGATAGTTCCTTAGGGTACGTGTCTTAGAACAAAGTTTTGATTACATTACTTACATTCATGTTCCTAGGAGATTAAATCACATCACTGATACTCTAGCTAATCATATATTAGATTGGCATTTTGCACATGTGTAAAGACAAAAAAAACACAACACATGTAAATACATTTGTAACATAATCCATAAAGCATAAAAGACAAAAAAGAGCCATATATATATATATATATATATGTTGAAAAATGTATCAGGGTATAGTGTGGGCGCGAACGCCTAAAAAATATACATAGTAGGAGTCACGTGGATTATGCCCTAAAAAATGTACAAAAGTTCTCATGGCACATAAACAATCCAACCTAGCTAAGGGTGGGGCTTGTTGGCCCGGCCGTAGTGTACACAAACATTTTCCAAACGCCGAAAAAGTTGGACCCAATTCCGTTGCACCCCAGCTACGTGAGGCTGCATAGAGGGTGGCAAATCCTTAATCTCTGCCATAGGCATAGCACGAGTAAGAGCGGTAAGATTCTGATCTACCTGCCTGAAAAATCTCTTGGCCTCCCCAGGTTGAGGCCCCCTTGCTGCTCCTGCCGGTCCGGTGGCTCTGGCTACTCCTGCCTCTGGCTGCTCCCACCTCTAGATGAGGATGTCGTCTAGTCCTTGCAAAATCAGCCGGATGCACTGGTCCCATGTCTATGCATAATAAACAAATCATTGTAAGATACTCTGGTACACACAAAAAAAAATGATATATATAAAAGAAAATAAAAATTAAAAACTATGAAAATTAAAAACTTACCCAACTCTCCTCGCACTACTCCTGGAGGAACAACCATATCCGGGTCTCTGGAAAAGTCAATGCCAGCATATGGATAGTCTTCTATCGCTAGAATCTGGTGAGACCATTAGTCAAAGAACTTGTCATGGAAGGCCTCCACGGTCCTTCCACCACCTTGTCGCGACAATAGTGCCGCCCATCTACATACGGCTGGGAATGTGGCTGTGTGACCTTGTACTATCTCTCAAGGGCTAATACTGGGCACCCTCTTGAAGAAAACTGCACAAAGTATGGTACCAAACTCGAAGTTTCTGTGCCTCCGCATGAAGAACTTAGTAAACTCCCTTTTCATGCAGTCAAGTAATGTGGTGCTCCATTCAAACATGTGTGCATTCAAACACTGCACCGCACAATGCATGTGTGCCCGAGATGCTTGGTGAAGTGCAACAGATCCAGTGATCTACCCAATTAGCAATACTATCACTTTCAGTGATAGGTTAGAGATCTTTTTGATTGGCACCTGTGTGCCCACTTTGTCAGTCCCTGCCTCACAAAGGAGCCCAATCAGCTCCGCTATGTTATGAGGCCCTGAAGGAAATGTGCCGAAGTTGACTAGTTCCCCTCTCCTCGAGAGGCCAGTTAAGAAGTATATGTCCTCTGTCGTCGAAGTCAATGACTGACCTTCAAGCATGAAGGCCTATGCATTCAGGTGCCAATAATCTATCAAGACGTTCAGAAGCCTCAGTTGTGCCTGTATGAATGGACACAGGTAGAATTTCAATAGCCCGCATTGAGTCAATGCAACAGTCACACCAGGGTCCTCATCGACAAAAAATTCAATTTCTTCATGCTCTCTTTCCCTCCAGTGAACATACATCCTGCAAGTACCAGTTTAGGAGGGCAATTAGATCTTGCATTTTAATTTTTTCACAAAATTGGGGGAATACACGGGCTGTAGTGGTGACATTCGTGTATGCACACGTGTAGTAATTCTTCTGCACACGTGCATACACGTGTTGTCCCAAGACAACCCGTGTATGCCTAGGGCTGACCCTTTTTAAAGGTCGATGCCCCCCCCCAAAAAATGAAATAAAATGCATAAAATAAAAATTGAAAGGCAAGAGGAGTGAGTTTGTACTTACTTGGTCCAATCGGAAGTTCGTTTCGTCCACTGAAGCTCCCGAAATAAATGCTTTTATCAAAGGGGTGTTTTTGGCTCTAGAGTCAATTTCCCAAATCAACAATGGTGATAATGAGTTGCCAGCTTCTATTTATAGACTTTTTGGCCCCTTTTTGTCATTTTTTGGACCCCCTTGTCATTTTTTCTAAACTGAAAATCATTTAGTATGGTTCAGGATTTTCTTTGGGAAGGTTACGATAGAGGTTACTTCGGGTATCGGGAACCTTTTGGGAGATTTGGGTCACTTTTGAAGGTCCTTTGGTAAAAATATCATTTTTTCAACTTGAGCATTTAAGTTAGGATTCCATCTCCAATTTTTGTATCTCGTTGTCTTTATCACTTTTCCATAGGATCGAACCCACCGAGTTGCGACACGGAACCATCTTTATTGCTTTAGAAGTGTCGTAATGTCGTGGTAGAGACTTCCCCTTCATGGATGCCCTAGCTAGATCCTGCTTGCTTTTTCGGCACCCATGCTGTTGGTAATGACTATAGGCTCAGGAGTCCCTGTTAGTCTTGTCCTGATTATGAGTTTGAACCTCATCTACATGATTTTTTATCACTCTTGACCTCACCCTCGGTACTCCCAAAATTTTAAACGGGTCTTCTTTTAAGCCCTTTCTAGACCCTCTAAAAATGAAACGATTGTCGAGCGATCTTGTTGTCTTTCACGCTCGTTAAAATGAAATTTGAAGTCATGTCTGTTCATTGGTAGTTTACCCCTTTTTCGGTCCGGATGGTCAACTGTACAAACAAAGGTATACTCTAGGAGCTTCGATTTCGTAGAAGAGTATTCTTAGGTATGATTTTAACCCTTTTTCAGGCCTGAGGGATTAAATTTACGAAAAAGGAACCCCCACGGAGTCCATAGTTAAGCTCTTTTCAGACTCCCTAAAATTGAAAAGATCGTCGAGTGACCTTATTTCTTCACACTCGTTAAAACAACCAAGAAGAACAACCTTTACAGAGTCAATAGTTAATCTCTTTTCAGACTCCCTAAAAATGAAAAGATTGCCAAGTGATCTTGTCTTTATTACACTCGTTAAAATAAGTTTGAATAGTCGTCTTTTCGGTGCTAGTTTACCCCTTTTTCGAACCGACTAGACCATTTTCGAAAGGTATCCTAGTGGAGTCTTATTTTACGCTTTTTCAGACTCTCTAAAAATGAAAAACCGGTCAAGCTTACCTTCTTTGGGCTCGTTAAAATTACATCGAGGGACGTTACCATTGTGTGTCCTATTAAATCGCATTTGCATACCTGTGTCTTTGGCCTAATGCCGACTCCATGTTTCTCTCAACTGAACCATCTGAAGCATGCCTTATACGCAATCCCTGTAGCACTTTTCCTCTGCGTCTTGACACCTTTAGCCCATGGAGGTTTTTTTCGAGTGTCCCCTTTCTGCATATGTCCCCTTGCTCTGAGCATTAGTGTGTTCCTTGCACCTGTAACTAGTATGTTAGAGACACTCATTCCTCCTGTGTAACGTAACATTCTTTTATTCTTTTTTCAAAAGATTTCCAAAATTATTGAAAAAAGAAAAAAAAAAATCAAATATACCCCAAAAAGAGGAAGGGAAAAGTATTTTTCTTTTTTGTTGGCATCACAATGAGTAGCCCTTGGAAAAAGCACATATTTCCGTTTGTTCGTTAAATATCCGAGATATAGTATGACCTTAGGAAGCTGTTCTCATAGAGCCGTGTCCTCCTTCGTTTGGTTATTCCTCCGAACATATGGAGAGTTGGCATTACCTCTTGCATCGTCAACTTATGTCAATATCATGCTGCCTGAGTCTCATCATTTATCGTGCTACTGTCCAAGGGAATTTTTTACCAAGCTCATGTCGACCTTTCTGTAGTTTGTCTCTTGTCCTTATGCCCGACCATCCTAAATCACCAATCAAAATCCTTGTTCAAAATCAATGAAGTTCTCTGCTTGATCACCGAGATCCTCTTGTCTATTTACGACGAGCTGTCGAAGACCTCTAGGTAATGAAGTCATGCACTCACATTACACTCTTACCCGAGTTTTGAAGATCTTGAAGTTGTTGCTCGAGGTCTGAAAACATCATCCCCAACCATCAGATGACACTTAGCTTCTTGAAGATGGATACTATACATGTATATCTTTTTATTTTGATATGTAGATCCGCCATGTATTGCTCGCGACTACACTGTGTATAGTTATATGACATGGATCTGCAGTGTATTTGATTGGCAACCATGATTTTAGTTTTTAAATCCTGAGCATGGGTATACCCACCTCAGAGAGACAAAGTGTTATTTTGCAAATGGAAGCTCCCGAATATTGGTCCCTGGGCTCACTCACTTGGCACATTGATAAAGATTGGTAAATTATTTCGGCCATCAGATGCTCTTCTGACCTCACACTTTAGAAGGAATCTGTTATAAGCCTAATTTTCACCTAGCCTGCATACCTGGCCTCAGTCCCTACTATTTGCCAATTTCTTGAGCCAAGCTCTTCTAAAAAGATCTCTTTTTTGAGCCATACGCGCCCTGGCCTTCTACAACCTGCATGTGCACTCATGCATATGCATGCATGCCTTCTACAACCCGCGTATACTGAGAAAAGAATGAAAAATGGAAAGTTGCAGACAAGAAACAAAGTTTCGATAAATTGCTAAAATCGTTTCACTGCCTATGTCCAGTCATTCAACCAGATAAATACCTATAAAAGAAGGGGTAGGGGTCCCCTTTAAAAAAAAGAAGAAGAAGAGCATAGAAACTCTGCCCAAATCTATCCCCCCATTTGCCCCAATTTCTTGCAATTGTATTGTGAGGTTGAGTAGTTGGTGCATTGTGAAGAGTAGCCCAAGACCAAGTTCGAGGAGCAGTGTCAGCCACATATTGTAAGTTTACTCTTGTGAAGATTAATACAAAAAGGAATACTTTTTTTGTCCCACCATATCATGTGTTAAAATTGTTTATTTATTTTATGATATTGTCACATCTAACCCAACAATTAGTATATAAAATGCATGTTTGCATGTCTCTGTTTGTCCATGTGTGAATGCAGGTCAGCTTTGGGAGGAGTCTTGTAGTCAAGGAGCGAGTGAAAGCAAAGGGATTGATATCAAACGAAGGATTTAAGGTAGAGTTACCTAATATTGTTTGCACCTTTGTATTGCATGAATGTGGGGTTTTATGTTGGGAGAATAGGAAAAAGTAGAGGCCTTTATATGGTCATTTTCTACATGCATGATTAGATCCCTTAAATTCTAAGTCCGTAAGCGGGATTTCCCACTCACATCAAGGACCAAGGTCATGGCTTCATCAATACAAAAATGATTGGAACAAAACTGACTAAGATTTGGGAAAGACAAGGCTTAGTCCATAATGTTGACTATTGGCTTCAAACAACAAATAGGATTCCCAATATAGAGAGGTCTAGGCAAGAGGAAGAAGAATCAAGGGATTCCCCCACATGAATTTCAAGGATGGAGTGTCCATGTAAATGAAGTATCCCTTTGAACCTTCTCCTCCAACCATATAAAATATGAGATCAATTATGTGATTAAGAAGACACTATCATTATACCAAAAACATCACATTCCCTTCCTTCAATCAAACTTACGAATGAGTGTTGGGCTTGTTCAAAGATAACCATGGGTGATTGTAGATAAGTTTCTTGAAAACTTCATATGCCAAGTCTCAAACTCAAAATAAGGATTATTGATCTTCGATTCAAGTTAAGAGTGAAACCGAAGAATATGATCGATATATAAGAGCATAAATATGGAGGCATTAGGCACAACATGCACGCAAGAGGATGCAAAATGCAAACATGTTCTTCATTTAAGTAATCCATTAAAAAATCTCCAAGATCAAACTCATTCAAGGCATGCAATAGAACATCAATATCTACAATGATATAGTATCATCAAATACTTCAAAATCTGCACAAGGTCCCAAAGATAACTTGTCAATTTCATCATAGAAATGTCAACGAAGAATTATAAGGCAAGAACCATAAGATCAAAAGGATTAATAAACCTCCATAAATACAATCATGAATAAATATCAAACCCCCAACTCCCTCAAAGTAGATTAAGAATAAACATTAGGTGCATAGTAGTATATGATTAGGCATTAGTATTCAAATTTTAGTAGGGGACCCCTTTCCTTTCGCTTGTGAGAGAAAAAGTAAAGGGGGGTTGTTGTGGCCACAACAAATGGCGACATACTGGAAGAACCAATTATATCTATCAATAGAAGTCTAGGGCCTTTACTTCAGATCAGAATTTTAAATATAAGATCAACAAACTATAGGCATCTTTACAATAATCATGGGTACCACAATGATGCCAAGTTTTTAAAAGATATAATCCAAAATTTCAAGTACTTGTAATCTAACACACCTTTGTCAAAGAGCCAGTTAGTGAGGTAAATTATTTAATTGGATAAATATTTAGATTAGCTTTGGTTTAACCATGGGTTTACACTTTTTATAACAAACAAACATTTACATAAGTGTGTTACTCATCTCTCTTTTCCCGGCATTGCTTCGCTTCCAGTGAGCATCCATAGTCTTGACGAAGTTGTCTCGGTACCATACAAGCATAGCCCCTCTTCCCGTGAGCATCCATAGCCCAAACATATTTACTTGTACTTCCCACACTATTAATAGTTCTTTCAGCTTCCTTTTTATTTCAAAATATGCTCACCCTTTTATATTTATATATAGATATGCATATGCACATAGGTTGTGAAGGAAGCAGGGTGATACAAGAGTTGCTTTGATTTTCCAAGTAGATGTTATACATTTAATTTTAACCCACATGTATTCCCCGAAACCATCATAGTATGGACCATCTTATTAATATGAAGTGGATGGAGCTCAAAGAAAAAAGTATATAGACATTTTATTATACTTATGGATTATCATGGTATGCTTAGTAAGCACATGTGCCCTACCAAAACTATCATTCCATACCCACAACTATGAACTTCATGAATGTTCATTCAAATAGAGTATCCCATGCATCTCATGACTTTTAAATTTTCTTTAGTATGTGACCAGAATTGGACCAACCCCTCACTCAAATTTAAAGAGTAATCCCAAAGGCAGATTAAGAAGTCAAATCAACTCATGGAATAGATCCGCATCCAAATTAAAATATGTAAGCAAATCGTACAAGCTAAAAGCAAGAGATAAAACTAAGCTAAAATTGAAAGAGAATATAATTAAACTAAAAGAAACCCAAAACTGAAAAATATCAATCTTCAAATCAAACTAAAAGTAAAAATATAAAAAATAAAAAATAAAACAAGAAGGGATCAAGGTAGCATGGGATACATCTTGGAAAACAACATAGTGTGGGTGATGTGCATGAAAAATACTTACATTGCAGTTCCAAGAATTGAAATAAGAGAAAATTTTTCAATAAATGCATTTTCCATACATACTAAAACCCAACAAGAATGATTTTCGCGATTGAGTACATAATATGAAAATGAAAAAAATCAACAAGATTATGGGGAACCATTATTTGAGCAAAATGATATCAAATCAGTAAATTTGAACCTTTCATGTTGATAATCAATTAATTTTTTTTGAAATGTTCAAGGTTATAAACATTGAATGAATTTAAGAATTCACACTCCTTTTAGCTTATTGCCATGGATATGATCTTGGTGGAATATGATTTTGAAGATGTAAGATTTTCAAACTTAGAAATTGCATTGATATTATTCACCAAGATACTCACTGCCTCTTGGATTATTAATCCAGATCATTTCATTCATTGTATCATTCATCCATGATGGTAGAAAAGAGTAAAACCCATTTACATGATTGAAAAATTAAGTAAAGAAGGACGTAAAATTATGTACAATAAATAAAGTGGTTATACTAAACTAAGAGAAAAATCAAAAGCACACTCTGTTAGTCATTATGGAAATAATTGATCTTGAAAGATAGGGAAACAACATAATATAAATTATGAGCATTATTAGTGAAATCATTTTCAATGAAGCCCTGGAAAGTAAATAAGAGTAAGAATTAGGCAAGGAGGGTTAACCATTTGAAGTAAAGCCCAATAAAAATATTCCCAAGGTAAAGATCTAAAAGGAAGAACAAGTGGGATTATGAGGATCGATAATCTAGTGGAAACATTCGCTACACAATCCTCCAATCCAAGTGTCACCTGCACAAATATAGATAAATGAGTTAATGGGTATGCTTAATCAAAAAAAAATTTCAAATCCAATCACTTGAAACATTCCACAATAAGCTCTCTAGATTTCTTGTCACAAGCAAGTCCTTTGCACACTTGAAAATAATTAATTGTTACGAGGAAACTATCTCTATGGCTAGGGGTAAAGCACAATAGACGAAAATGATTGCAGAAATCAAATCTAATCTCAGGTATTCTATATAAACAAATATGCTAGCAAGACAAGATAAAAGGCCTACCTTGTCTAGACGTTCGATGAAGTCCACCATTGAGCACTTGACTCAAAGCAATACACCTGCAACTTGTCCTCAACAACCAAGAAACAAAAGTATATGGTGATAATATATAATGTTAGAACATTCAATAACATAATCCATCAACATTCATAACAAATACATCCATGGAATAATGATTCAAATATTTGCAAGATATTAGTTGGACAAGAAATGAGTATTTCTATTAAAGTGTAATCAACAGAAGTGAATAAATTACAAACTTCCATGTCGGCACGGTTCGGAACTGAGAAACTAAGTCCCTTCCAGCTGGGCCTCCACCACTTCAATCCTCCACCAAAGGAAAGCTCATATAAGAGAGACAATGAGTTTCTCAATCATGTAGGGAAGAGCTTGGAGGTTGAACAATGTGTTCAGACTTAAAAGGACAAAGGGATGCAGACTCAATATGAAGTGAATAATTTCTCCAGAGTAACTTTTGTCTCAAAGTTGAATTCTTCTCCTCTTTTCCATAGCTCGGATTTGGCCCATTTGTAGCCTTTAAGTGGAACTGAAGGGTCAAGTCAAAACTTTTCCAATATATGGAAGGTCAAGGATCATGGATCCCTTGATGTGACATGGAAACCCGACACCATTTTTTAATTTTGGGCACAAATCCTGATGTACATGGGCTATAGTGGTACAACCTATGTATACACATGTTGTACAATAGGTAGGGCATGTATATGTGGAAAAAAAATGCTTTTAGCTCTGGGATTTGAAAAAAGGGACTTCAAGTTTGCATAGGGAAATGGAAAAATGCCTTCTGTGCAAGTTTGCATAGGATGAGGAAAATATTGCTATAACAGATGCCCCATGATGTGTGAGGTCAGAGGAGTATCCACGATGGCTGAAATACATTATAAGACCCAGAAAGTGGAGTAATGGGGACCCAAATAGAAGAACTAGTTTCTCATTACAATCTGTATTGACTTTGCACACATGGATTCCAATTTTAATTACACTGTAGATCCATATGAAAATATAACAAATAGTTTTCCATGGCCATGAATAGGAAATACAAAGGTGGCTACATGCCAAAGGATATCATAGTCACGAACAAGGCCCAGTCAAACCAGTCTCAAAATCAATATGAAGATATATTTATACAATGGAGTACAATCTGATCTCCCATGATCACTGAAGTCACATAGGTACTGGTCCAATGAAAGGTAGAAACAAATCAAGAAATATGTGACTATGAACTGATGTCTTAAGTCTTCTACACAATCTACCAAAGGTGCAAGTATACATCGTGTGAATAAAGGAGTTGAGGTCGAACACAATTAGATTTCGTTTGATTACCAGTCATTAAGGTATACCATTAACAAACATGAGACAACTTACCGATGATGAAATTAGGTATCAAGGCACCGCGTACGATCTTACAAGTGTGAATAGAGGTGTTGGGGTCGAACACTTGAATAATCCATCGATCAAGAGACATTGATGTATTCCCAACTTTATATGGTGAGAGAACCTGCAACTGATGACTGCAAGCCTCTAGGTACTCATAGGACTCTAGGTCTCATCTCTAGAATAGATGAGATGAAGTCGATGGAAGGAGATCCGCTGAAAGGAGAGAATTAAGGAATATCTCATCATTCAACATGAGGTACAAAGAAGGAGCTTGATGATTTAGAGGAAATCAGACGAAGAACATGTTCACAAACCAATGACCCTATGCATCTTTTGCGTGTGCCAGATGCAAGTGGTACACAAAAAAGACCCTCTGAATAACAACCAATAAGGAAAATTGCTGACAAAGGCGAGGAAACCACCAATAGGGATAATGACATCCAAGACATTGCACGAATCCCAATGTGTGAATAGATGTCTTGCCGTCGAACACAAGGGAAACCACCCAGTCAATGACCAATGATGAAGTGTCGACTATTGGGTTCAAGGTTGCCTACCAATGGGGAAAGTAGGACCAGGATACACAACATGACTACAACTTCATGTGATTATGAGACACACTGAGGGTATGGCCAACATGCAAAGTCAAGATTTTTAAGGAGTGGCCGACACAGGTTGATAGACATCCTTTGAACAAGAGCATGAGACATATGGAAGACTCTGGCAGCATAGAATCAATGATGAAACTTTGAGATGCAAGAGGAATCAATAAAAATCTCCATAGGGATTGGAAGAGTAACCAGTCAGGGGAGTAAACTCTCTGTAACAATCTCATCTTCCTAAGGTCATGCTAAACCCAAAATTTTGATGACAAGTGGACTCAAAAATTTTGTGCTCTGTTGAAATGCGACATGATTGCTACCAATATAAGATAATATTCCCTTCCTGCCCGTATTTTTTTGTTTTTTTCATAGTCAAATGAATATTATGATTCGAAATGTAATCAACAGAAGTGAATAAATTACAAACTTCCATGACGAAATGGTTCGGAATCGAGAAACTAATTCCCTTCCAGCTGGGCATCCATCACTTCAATCCTCCACCAAAGGAAAGCTCATATAAGAGAGACAATGAGTTTCTCAATCATGTAGGGAAGAGATTGGAGGCTGAACAATGTGTTCAGAGTTAAAAGGACAAAGGGATGCAGACTCAATATGAAGTGAATAATTTCTCCAGAGTAACTTTTCTCTCAAAGTTGAATTCTTCTGCTCTTTTCCATAGCTTGGATTTGGCCCATTTGTAGCCTTCAAGTGGAACTAAAGGGTCGAGTCAAAACATTTCCAGTATATGGAAGGTCAAGGATCATGGATCTCCAGACGTGACATGGAAACCTGACACCATTTTTTAATTTTGGGCACAAATCCCGATGCACATGGGATGTAGTGGTACAACCTACGTATACACATGTTGTACAATAGGTAGGGCGCGTATATGTGGAAAAAAAATGTTTTTAGCTATGGGATTTGAAAAAACGGACTTCAAGTCTACATAGGGAAATGGAAAAATGCCTTTTGTGCAAGTTTGCATAGGGTGAGGAAAATATTTCTATAACAAATGCTCCATAATGTGTGAGCTTAGAGGAGTATCTGCGATATCCAAAATACATTATAAGACCCAGAAAGTGGAGTAATGGGGACCTAGCTGGAAGAACTAGTTTCTCATTACAATCTGTACTGACTTTGCACACATGGATGCCAATTTGAATTACACTGCAGATCCATATGAAAATATACCAAACATTTGTCCATGGCCATGAATAGGAAATACAAAGGTGGCTACATGCCAAAGGATATCATAGTCATGAACAAGGCCCAGTCAAACCAGTCTCAAAATCAATCTGAAGATATCTTTATACAATGGAGTACAATTTGATATCCCATTATCAATGAAGTCACATAGGTACTGGTCCAATGAAAGGTAGCAACAACTCAAGAAAGATGTGACTATGAATTGATGTCTTCAAGTCTTCTACACAATACACCAAAGGTGAAAGTCTACATCACGTGAATAAAGGAGTTGAGGTTGAACACAATGATATTTCCTCTGATTACCAGTCATTAAGGTATACCGTTAACAAACACGAGGCAACTTACCGATGATGAAAGTAGGTATCGAGGCACCACGTATGATATTACAAGTTTGAATAGAGTTATTGGGGTCGAACACTTGGATAATCCATCGATCAGGAGACATTGATGTATTCCCAACTATCAATTGTGAGAGAACCTGCCACTGATGACTGCAAGCCTCTAGGTACTCATAGGATTCTAGGTCTCATCTCCAGAATAGATGAGATGAAGTCGATGGAAGGAGACCCGCTGAAAGGAGAGAATTAAGGCATCTCTCACCATTCAACATGAGGTACAAAGCATGATCTTGATGATTTAGAGGAAATCAGATGAAAAACATGTTCACGAACCAATGACCCTATGCGTCTTTTGCATGTTCCAGATGCAAGCGGTACACGAAAAAGACCTTCTGAATAACAACCAATAAGGAAAATTACTGACAAAGGCGAGGAAACCACCAATAGGGATAATGACATCCGAGACACTGCATGAATCCCAATGTGTGAATATATGTCTTGACGTCGAACACAAGGGAATCCACCTAGTCAACGACCAATGATGGAATATCGACTGTTGGGTTCAAGGTTACCTACCAATGGGGAAAGTAGGACCAGGGTATGCAATATGACTACAACTTCATGTGATTATGAGGTACACTAAGGGTGTGGCCGACATGAAAAGTCAAGAGTTCTGAGGAGTGGTCGACATAGGTTGATAGAAATCCTTTGAACAAGAGCATGAGACATATGGAAGACTCTGGAAGAATAGACTCAATGATGAAACTTTGAGATGCATGATGCATCAATAAAACTATTCACAGGGACTGGAAGAATAACCAGTCGGGGTAGTAATCTCTCTGTAACGAGATCATGTTCCTAAGTCATGCTAAACCCAAAATTTTGATGACAAGTGGACTTAAAAATTTTGTGCTCTGTTGAAAGGTGACACGACTGCTACCAATATAAGATAATATTCCCTTCCCGCCCACATTTTTTTTTTTTCATAGTCAAATGAATGATATGATACAGAGGAGGAAACAAGTGTCGCAAGTAAGAAAAACTAGTTCCAGCAGTGGAACATACATATGCTCAATGCAAGGAGGTGCATGCGGGAGATGGACACTCGGGGGAATATTTCCTTCTGGGTGTAGGGTGTCAATCGACAAAGGATATAAACAAGGCTATGCTTGGTTGATGATGCAAATTGCTGAGGTGAGAGGATTATAATGCAAAAACAAGAACTGAAAATAGTCTCAATACTGCAAGTAAGGGCATGAGATGCAATTACAACTTAACACCAAAAAATGTCATTTTTTCTTAATATTAGTCTCCTTGGTTTGAAAAAGGGATAAAATTGCACCAAATAGACTTCCTTTCAAATCCAATTTACGAGTGTGAAAGAGACAAGTTCACTCGACAATCTTTTCGGTTTTTGAAACGAGTCGAAAAATATCTTAAATCAAACTTGCCTGGGATTCCTCTAGGTATAGGTCAACATATTTATGAGTAAGAAATGAGGTTCAACATAAAGTCATGTATTAGCTATAAGGAACTCCCAGTCCTATGGACAAAAATCTCCGCATGGGCACCGAATGAAGCAGGGGAACTAACTAGGGTACCCATGCTTGGTAAGTCTCTACCATTTGATAACGACACTTCTAGTTGCAGATAGAAGGTTCCGTGTCACTATAAAATGGGTTCGTATCTAAGGAATATGAGTGAAAGTCATTGGATGATGCAAGTATGCATGACAAATTGTATACCTATCCTGTATGTTGGGTAATGAAAAAACCTATCCAAAGTTACAAATGGGCAACATGACACTGAAAACCTCAAGAATCCCTAGATAAAACTACAAAAACCAACTCCATCCACTGTCATATTATTCCATTAGGCCAAAATATTGGACGAAACTATGCAAAGTGGGTAAAAATATGCTATAAATAGTAAAAAAAATCCAATTTTACTATACAATTTGTATTTTTTTACCCAAATAGTGGATTTTGCACCAAATTGCCTCTGAACTTCAACTAGTGATTGCGGGAGCTACGGGTGATGGAATAGATGACCGTCTGGACCAGGTAACTCATCTTTCTCTCCTCTTTATTTTTAGTGTATTAAATTTTGTAATTAGGTTTCATTTTTAAAGTTATTTAGGGCACAATTTGAAAACTTAGGTGTACATGGGCTATAGTTCATCGGGTCGCATATACGCAAGATTATATGTGGTTGTTCAAAAAATAACCAGCATATAAGATGCTCTATACGTGACTGTGTACACTACAACTCGTGTATATGTCCGTGAAAAATGTTTTTTAGAGGTTTCTAACTCAAAAAAGGGTTTGACTCTTGTAGGATGGTGCTAGAGTGGAGAGAAAGGGACCATGAGGAGGTAGATGTTGCATTGGAGAGAGATCCAAGGGCCCAAATGGAGTTGAAAAGATGTGGGCTATACAAGTTTTGGGCTCTCAAAGGTATGAGGGCCCAAGTGAGATTGCTATAGTTTGTCGTGGGTTAATCAGATTCAGATAGTGAGAGCTTCAACCTTGATGGAAAACCATTAATGATTGAAATCAAGGACATCTATTTCTTAACGGGATTGTCACGTCGGGGTGTGGTGGTCAACCTCAAATCCTGGGGATCTAGGAGTGGCATGAAGATCAAGGAATACATATCCACTCATTGCATTGTAGGGACCAAGAAGGTCGGAAGCCAACTCCCCATTAGAGTGATAAACAATCTAAGTCTCAAGATTGTTGTCCTCATTTTGACACGGGTCACATGATCGACCTCTTTGCACCATGTCTCAAGGCCACTTATGTTCTACTCAGTGGAGTGATTGAGACCCACGATGTACAACTAGTTCAACTCACTCCTTGCCAACATGAAGAGCCAACTGACAGAATTCAAACATGGTAGTAAAAGGAACTTCAGGTTCTCTTCTATCCTTTGTAGATTTTTCTTCGAGTGGGTTCCATGGTTGGGACCTATAAGGGTTGAGACTATTTCACGTGGACCTCATGGTCCATCCATTGAATGGTGGACCGAGGTGATGAGGCGGCATGGGGTAGGTAGGGTGACAACTGTTGGAAGATTGGTTGTTGTCATTGATGTCAACCCTAGTCATGGGTTTTGGACCGCAAGATTGATAAAGGTATTTGGACATGAAGGACAATGCACATGCATATAGAACACCCATGAATGGATAGTATACATCATGTTGTTTCCGGTAGTATGTGTCATGTCATGTGGATCCTCATGGTTGAGGAGAAATGAATTTTTTAAGATGACAAAGTGAATTGAAGAAGGAAGTACATGTAGGCCCTGAAGATAATTAAAGAAAAGAATTACAAAATAAGAAAGTGTCAGGTCGGCCCTAATGTTAAAATGAAGTGACATAAGTGGTATAAATAAACATAATTATACATTCATTTTGATACAAGTCGAATTTTAGAGGAAATAAGAAGTAAAAGAAGGCCAGATTTCAAGGGAGGATGAAGTCTTTTGGTGATGTGTTCTAAGGTATGTTATTTTCAGGTCATCTTACTATTTTTGCTATAACTTTTTTTCTAGAACGATTTAGATGGTGAAATCGCTATGTTATTGAGAATACATATCAAGGTACCTCTGGTAAAAATTTTAGCTCTTGATTTTCTATAATTGTGGAGATATACTATGTGGAAGATAGGGTTTGTGACCAGTATTGAAGCTAGTCAATAAACATGTGTTCTGGGTAAAACAATCATAACTTATTCATACAGAATCCAAATGAAGTGGGACCACTTCCATTGGAAAAAGTACAAACTGTAGTTTCTTTTGTGTGAATTGCAGAATCGTATGTTAAATATTGAGCGCGAGGCATGCTATACAAGTTGGGTCTTCTGAATAGACCAGAGTTGAATAAAGTCTACCATTCTTTGTATAACCTCTTTTTTGGGAGGATTCAAGGAGTGAAAATTGGAGGATTTTTAGAGAATACATTGAGTAATATTATCTACAGGATCAGAGTACTCCAAGAATTGAATAATTTCAGAAATTGAAGAAGTCTCAGGAAGCATTATCAGGTTCTATGTGATGATTTAATGTAAATTTTTATTATCTTTCATATATTCTTGGGTGGAAGGAAGGGGCAAGGATGGAGAGTTCAACTCTCTCTTGATATTGGAGGATTGTATCTTCCTCTTGGAGGTTTATCCCTCCCTCTACATTTGGAAGCTGTAGCTACCTTTGGAA
>ML786901.1:0-27048 GCA_009831015.1 Picea engelmannii | reverse complement strand
TGTGGTGTATTGGTGTAACTCTTATACTATTGTTCATTGCTCATTGGATATAATTGAATGGTTTAAGTATAAGTTGAAAAATGTTTTTAAATTGTACTTGATACTGATTCACCCCCCTCTCAGTATCAACAACAACACCCTACAACGATGACTTCTTCTTCTGGTGGAGATGACATGTGATAGCTCTAGATGACTTCCCTTATGTAAGGACTGACTTCAGAGGAGATCCTGACATGCCATTACCACCAGGGTCCACCTATGGAGACATATCTATGTCAAAGTTTTTTGAATATTTCATTTTTTTGTATTTTTGTATAGGAAAACAAAAATATATTTTGTATGATGTTAAGTACTAATTAAACATGTATGTGACGCAAATGTAGGTCCATGACGACGAGATGAACTTCCATGACATTGTTGGAGGCACCAAGGAGATGAGGCAACATGAGGGGAGATAGAGAGAGTCCTTCAAAACATGCAGGGAAACCTGTCTCATTTGACACAGAGGATTCCTATGGTTCAGGTGGAGGATCTGTCGGAGGCTATGCAACGACAGGTGGTGGGTGTGCCCCATGATTGGGTATGACTCTTTCGATGTCTCGCAAAGGCTTTATTTTTCTATCATGACACTCATCCGATGCCATATGAATAGATTTCATGACTATTGTATAATCATTTGTATATGTATATTGAGGGTGTTAGCCCCAATTTTGTACTATAAACATCATAATTTATATATATATATATATATATATATATATGGTTGTTCGCCTTTACTTATGTTACAATGTGTACATTGATGAGGATGTTTTATTTACTTTAGTTATGTGAAAAATGCCAATCTAAAACAAAATTAGCATATGCATCAGATACATAATTAGAACTCCTAGGTATGTGATGATAAGTAGTAAAATCAAACGGTCGTTCCAAAAGTCGTACCCTTAGGAATCGTCAGAGTAGATTAGGGTCACACACATGTTAAATGTCATTCAATTGACATACTACTAAATGGGAGTCCATGCGAACCTCTAAAGAGAGAATACCATGTGAAATGACATCGCGCAAAATTTCTATAAGGACGCTATATTTGGCCACATTATTCATGGATGGACCTAGGCATATGCCACCTGAAGACACCAGTAGACTCTCGAGTGAGAAAACAACCCAAGAGAAGGAAGCCAAGTTCTGTGTATGACGATTGTCTGCGTCTTTGAATCCTAAGTAGATCGAAGACTTTGCTGACATCTGCCAACCAAGGGAAAAATCTATAAGCAAGTTGAAGATAAAGATAAAGGACAAATATATATACACTAAATTACATTAGTATAGAAAGATTTACACCCAAGCTTGGGGATGAAGCATAATATATTTTCAAATAGAGCCCATTTCTGGGCTTAACCAACATGTTCCCTTCATAATATTCTAATTCATAGGTGCATTTTTCTAAGACACGTCGCACGATATAGGGACCATGCCAGATGGGTTTGAACTTTCCTACCCCTAGTGGTTCTTTTGCTTGATCATATAGAAGGACCAAGTCACCCTCAACATACAACCGGGGATAGACAGACTTATCGTATTGGACCTTGACACATCTTTTATTCACTTCGATAGCTATAGAGGCATCTCAACGTTGCTCATCTAGACTCTCTAGGTGCACGAGGCGTTGTTCGATATTGAAAGTGTCAGGTAGGAGCACAAATTCCAATCTAAGAGAAGGGGTTTCACATGTAATAGGTAATATCGACTCCACACCGTGTACTAACTGGAAAGGATAAAAATCGATGGAAGTCTTGACCGAGGTTCGGTATGCCAAAAGTGCTGGATAAAGCATGATATGCCAGTTAGATTTTCTCTGGTTGACCATTTTCTGCAAAATGGTCTTGAGAGACTTGTTCACGGCCTCTACTCTTCCATTTTCCTGAGGGTAGTAAGGGGAAGAATGACCATACTTAAACCCTAGTTTAGATGCTATTTCTTCCATCATTTCATTATGAAAATGACTTCCATGATCAGTGACAATCCCACTCGGGATTCTGAACCTAGATATAATTTTATTGAATACGAAGAAGGTAAAAATATTCCCCTCAGATTTAACTATAGACATGGCCTCGACCCACTTAGTAAAGTAGTCTATGACCATGATAATGTGATGATGCCCCCCAAATGAAGTTGGGTTGCAATCCACAAATTCCACCCCCCACTTGGTGAAGGGATCGACGATAATGACTGTATGGAGAGGGGATGGATGCAAGCGCATTTTCTGAGTTAACACCTGGCGTGGGTGACACTTCTTAACCTCTTCGACACAATATTTAAAGATAGATATCCAAAAATAACTGTCTCGCAAAATTTATTCGTTTTCGCAAGCTCGGATAAATGACCATCGCAATCCCCACATTGACAGTCATTTAGAACAAAATCGACTTCCTTTTGAGTTAAACAACAAATCAGGATATTTTTTACTCTTCAACGATACAAAGTGTCACCGACGATAAGGTAGTTCTTAGCTTGGTATCATATATGCCATCGGTCATCTCGTGAGATATGTTGAGGGAACTTCAAAGTTTGAAGATAGAGAATAATATCTCCATACCAGGGGTCTAACGATGAGACAAGGAAAATGTGTTCATCTATAAATGAATCAACATGAATAAAATCCTCATCTAACTGAGGGAAGTTATATATTAACTCTGCAAAAATTAGTGATTTTTTGGACTTCACAGAAGCGAAATCGAGATTGAACTCTTGTACAATGACAATCCATTTATTGTACTTTCCCCCTATGATACGCCTAGTAAGGACGTATTGAAATGGATTGACATCAATGACCACAGTAGTTTTGCAAAACAATATATAATGCCGTAACAGTTGGATTGTGTTAATGACAACCAAAGATAGCTTTTCAACATGAGAATATTTGAGTTTAGGGCCGATTAAGTTTCAACTAAGATAGTAAATGACGTACTCATGAAGCTCATCATCATCCTGAACCAAAACCATACCAATTGTCTCTTTGGATGCAGTAACATAAAGCAAGTAATCTCTATTGTAGTCTAGAGACTTTAGTAGAGGCGTTGATACCAAGGCTTTCATCAAAGCATCGAAGGAATCTTGGGCTTACTCATCCCAGATAAAGGGAGTGTCCTTCTTCAAGAGACACATGAAAACCTTAGTAATATTGGCATAGTTCACTATAAACCATCGTAAAAAGTTATCTTTCCCCTGTAAAACTTGAAGTTGGTGAATAGTGCATGGGGGAGGCAATCGAAGTATTACCTCAACCTTTAATGGATCTACCATGATCCCAGTCTCAGAGACCAAAAATCCTAGAAGATGACCTGACCTAATGAAAAATATGCATTTATGAGGGTTCAATCGGATGTGATAATGGTGACATATTTCAAATACTAGCTGAAGGTGCTTAGGTTGATTCACTCTCTTATAGGAGTGAGCAGTAAAATCATCAAGATAGGCTTTGACTATATGATTGAGATCATGAAATGCGAAGGTCATAGCTCATTGGAAGGTTGATATGACGTTTTTAAGCCCGAAAGGCATCTTCCAGTATGTGAAAGTAACCCAAGGGAAAATAAATGTCATCTTATGTTGGTCCTTGGGTTTAATATGAATTTGGTTATACCCTGAAAATCTATCCATGAAAGAAAAAAATTCACTTCCCGCACACTCGTCGCGAATCTGATCTATGAAGGGAGTCGTGAAGTTGTCTTTAGGAAAATCTTTGTTTAGGTCAGAAAAATCCATGCATAAATGGATGGTTCCTTTCTTTCTATTCACAGGAACAATATTGGATACCCATTTAGTCAAGGGAACTGGGTAGATAAATCCAACATTAAGCAGTTTTTCTACCTCTACCTTAATAATAGGGGCCTTCCTAGGATTGATAACTCTAAGATGTTGTCGAACAGGATTAGCATCCAGGTAAGTTTTAATCTCATGTTAAAAAATTCGAGGGTCGATTCCTAGCATCTCTTCATATGTCCAAGCGAACAAATCTCAAAATTCCTTGAAGAGTTCGGTGTATATTATAATTTCTTCTGGCGAATAATCTGCACTGATTTATACATTTTCAATCTTGCTAGGGATACGGGAGATATTGATCAGGATGGTAGGGGAGATACTCGCCATGTTTCCTTCAACATAAATTTCATGCGTATCAAGTGGAACTATGACGTGACCGACTATCTCAAAGTAGATCTAAAATCATCTTGCTCAATTCTAACAAGATCTAGGAGAAAATAAGAGCGATGATGCACATCATCCCAGGGCCTGTCGAAACAGTTCATGACCTCAATTATAACTTTCATCTGAAGGAAAATTATCATTCAAGAATTCATGTGAACAAGAAAATGATGTGGCCCACACAATCTCCAGAGAAATATCCTCCTTGTCTGTTTACGAGGTAACAGGATACGAATTGATAGAAGAGTCAAGAACAACTTGATACGTAATCTCTACTGTCGATAGTGGCATGGCCATTCTAGATGGTAAGGGGAGCGAGGCTTCACATATATGATGTCAAAATTGATAACTTTTGATCCACAAGGATATAGAGCTCCTAACATAAATAACAAGGCATTCCTCTGTGAAGGACAAATCTGGAGTACCTCTTGGGCTGACATCACACAAGGGGTTTGACTCAAGTCCTCAATAATAGAGTAATTCTGGGTGGCTCTAGCATTAGGATTGTGGGTAGAGCGCTTGAGTACTCGTTTTGGAATAGGAGGCGGGGGCTCAAGTTTTTTGATCTATAAGGGCGTCTCTGGAGGAGGGGGAGACTTTAGATCAAGTATAGTCTATGGAGAACTATAATTGCGAGATCGAGTGGCTACATTAACCTCATATTTAACCATATTGATGCATAAACAATCACCATCTTGAGTTTGAGGGTTTTGAGTCCCACTTGCCACGTTTCTGACATTTGAGGAGCTTGAGGCCATGTGCTTGTTATGTGGAAAATGATTAGTTAGCATGACAGGCGGTAGAGATAAAAGCCTCACAACTTTTGGAAGTTTGGGGCATAAATGGGTAAGGTGATCATCTGTTACAAGGAAAATTCACCTTCTACCTTTCTTTCTTTCCCTCACCAACATTATTATTCATCTTCTCATTATTACCATTGTCCTTGGGTTTATTATTATTTTTCCCACCCTTACGATTATTATTACGTCCTTTCTTTTTATTCCTTCTTGTTTGTTGGTTTCCATTCGAGCTAGTTGACGATTACACATAATGTACATCCATCGACTGAGTGGGATTGGAGGACACAGATGAAGTTGGACCTCCTACAGACTGGTTAGAGACAACTCTTTCAAATGGCTTGTCACGAAGTCTGCGAATTTCACATTGGCAGAGCCTACGATGCCATCGACATGAGGCCCGAGGTTTTGTCTAAGGTCATAGTTTGACCTCAGTGCATCTAGAAGAATCTTGTATAAAATCCTAGACTGAACATATATAAGATCTAACTGTTGGGATTTGAAAATCGCTTCTTCCTAAGATGTAACCCCGAATGTAGAAACATCCTTCGAAATATAAGGTTGTAGAGACTTAAGGAACCACTCTAGCAGGAATTCTGGGGGTATGCATGTCTTGATCAACCTCTTCCGTCTACACCATTGCTGGATGTGATCCGAGATATGAGTGGCTTTGTCTTGGTATAAGGTTGACAGAAGTTCTAAGACAACATCGTAACAAACTTACAATTGGAAGTGGTTGAGTAAGACTAATACCATTTGACTAAAGGTTCCATATGACACCGTAGGTAGCTCTATATACCATTTAGCGGTGACCCTCGTAAGGGTGCATTGAAATAATCTTAACCGAATAGAATTTTTGTTAAGGGAATTCGAAGAGCACCAAAGGTGAAAAGTAGTAACGTGATCACTATGATATTCACCATACTTGCCTTTGAATTTTGGAATATTCGAAGGAATCTTGGTGGGAACAGGGGGCCATGTCAGATCATAACATGCATGATCGTTCATTAACTTAGACAAGTTTGGCAGATTGAGCGTGGCCAGAAAAGGGAGATGGGGTTACGACATCTGGTCCCAAGCTCTCTGGAAAGATTGTTGTTGGGGAATCACAATCCATCCAGGGTTCTGGTAAGAACCATGGCCCTGTCTGGGATTGTAAGACCCTCCTCTAGAATGATTCATAAGGGGTTGGTTGGGCACAATTCCAATAGGAATGTTCTGATGAGGGTTGTAAAAAATTCCCCCATCCAGAGTGGCTCCAGGTTGGGGGTTTCCCAAAGTATGAAACTGACCTCTTTCGGGTTTGAATCCAGAGGATAAAGGTAGATTCGCCATGCCAAATGTGTTGGTCGGAATCGGTACAAAGGAGGTGGGTGTAAAGAATGGACCATAAGCAGTAGTTTGTCCACCAGGTTGGTTACTCCATCCAGAAGTAACATGATTAGACTCGAGGTTAACATGAGGAAATCCTTCAATGATAGAAGTCGTTTGAGGGATGTGAGTGGCACCAAATGAGAATGGAGTATGTGGAGAAGTTGTGCCCCCAATTCCAATGCTATTATTCATACCAACCACTGGGATGGAGGTTGAAAACTGTGATGTGAAGTTTGGCATATGATAGGAAAAAGGACTAGAGGCCATAGGGATGGACTGAACATTATATCCTGGTGAGTGACAAAGAGACCCAAAAGGGTTCGTGGCTATAGGTTGAGTATTCACTATAGGATGGGCATATGTGATGATAAGCACCTCCTACACTACAACCATTATGGTTGAAGGTGTTGAAGGGGTACCATTAACTATAATAGGTATGGGAGTCGAAGGGCTCCTAGTATCTTGTTGAATCGATTCAATACTCATCCTTGTATGATCACAAATCTGATAAGTGGAGGTGTGTGTACCACGTTTGGTAACTTTACACCTTTTAGAAGGAAAAGACTCAAAATGTAACAAGTGGAGAGACTTGCGGGGAAGATGGTCTGGCTCCACGATGACTCAAGACTTGTGATATAAAAAACAAATACTAAGGCCAACTAGTAATCAAAGAGAACACCAAAAATAATCAAACGATCAATATACACATAAACATGATAAAGTGACTGAAAGAGGCCTTCCTATCTAAAGTAGGTATGCCTCACCCAAGAGGGGCTTGAGACTCCTTTGCTAAATATTAGAGGTATCATAATCAGTTATAAGGGCCCTCTTGCACTTAAAAACTGGTCGGTCAGATCCCCCCAGAGAGGTAATCCTCCATAAAGGTTGTGTGTTGTTTGACCCTTATCTAACCCAGGGTACCTACAAAATAACCCTTGCAAGTAACCTATGTGGTACCTAATTCAAGCAACTAAGCAACCACGATTTAAACGATGTAGAGGAGAACAATCGTAAGTTAGGTCCACTGTATGGGAAGGGTAAGAAAGCATGAAACCTCGAAAGCATCGCCTCTCACAGAGGTAAGGGTACTAGCAAGATCCCCATATACGAATAGATCCCCAGAAATATATTTGATGCTAAGAAGGTATCGGGGGGAATATCCCTTCAACCAAATTCACATGACTTCGTTCTTAACTCTGATGTAGGTGGAGCCTCCTGATATTACCGATTATACAATGGATTTCTCCACTCCCTTAGTCAGACACATATGTTGATTTAATAGACTTGGAGAAGTTTACTCACAAAATACTATTCCAAGGCTCTAAATCCTAAGCTAGTTTGTGCACCCTAGAAAAATAAAATCGTTACTAATCAATTTTAAATTATAGCGTTACTTTTAGTGGCCTTGCTTACTAAAAATGTTGCGGTCGTGAAACTAGTGATGTTATGGCTCAACAAGTAAAATAAATAAATATGAATACAATGAAAAGTCCTAACTTCAATTCCCAATAAATGATATGATTTTCAAAATTCAATTCTTAATTTAGTTCTAAAATTCCAAATAAAATCAATCTTTCCTTACATGTACTAAGATCAATGATAAGGACTCAAAAGATCAAATGCCAACAATGTAAAATTCCTAATATTTTGTATTTTCAATATAAAATAATGAAAATGCAAGGACTGAACAACAACTTGGTATAAAAACTCTACTGTATGTAAACATAGACACGCCAAGTAGGATATCAAGAAGAAAACATCCAACCCAAGATGCAAGGACAATCAAATGAAAAGGATGATGAGAAAGGAATCACCTAAAAATTCAACCAAAGAAAGGTTTCATGTCACTCCACAGATACTTAATAGTCATAACAGATACCCAAGAAGACTCAACAATTATCAAAACCTACCCAACATCCATCAAGCCCAACAACCAAGCAACAAAGGGTGATGTACGCGACTGTTCAGGAGAAAATCATGTATATACGCCTCTTGCAGAAGGACAACACACATATGTATGCGAATGTGAGGTAAAAACCCACGTATATGTGTAAAAAAACAACCAGGCTAGGGAGAAGGCTAAGAAACTTAGATTCAGAATGAACAAAGGATATCAAGTAGTCATACGACAAGAAAATCAATATAAACGAGAGCAATCTAATGAGAAAAACACTCCAAACCTTGAAAAAGAAGATTCTAACCCCAGTATGGTCACCAATTCTGTTAGGAGGAAAATATCTCTATGGATAGGGGTAATCCACAACACATGGAAATGAATGCAGAAATCAAAGCTAATCTCAGGTATGCTATATAAACAAATATGCTAGAAAGGCAAGATAAAAGGCCTACCTCGTCTATACATTCGATGAAGTCCACCGTTGAGCACTTGACTCAAAGCAATACACCTGCAACTTGTCCTGAACAACCAAGAAATGAAAGATTATGGTGATAATATATAATGTTAGCACATTCAATAGCATAATCCATCAACATTCATAACAAATATGCCCATGGAATAAAAAATCAAATATTTGCAAGATGTTAATTGGACGAGAAAATAATATTTCTATTAAAATGTAATCAACAGAAGTGAATAAATTACAAACTTCCATGCTGACACAGTTCGGAACCGAGAAAATAAGTCCCTTCCAGCTGGGCCTCCACCATTTCAATCCTCCACCAAATACAAACTCATATAAGAGAGACAATGAGGTTCTCAATCATGTAGGGAAGAGCTTGGGGGATGAACAATGTGTTCATACTTAAAAGGTCAAAGGGATTCAGACTCAATATGAAGTGAATAATTTCTCCAAAGTAACTTTTCTCTCAAAGTTGAATTCTTTTCCTTTTTTCTATAGCTCGTATTTAACCCATTTGTAGCCTTCAAGTGGAACTGAAGGGTCGAGTCAGAACGTTTCCAGTATATGGAAGGTCAAGGATCATGGATCTCATGATGTGACATGGAAACTCGACACCATTTTTTAATTTTGGGCACAAATCCTGATGTACGTGGGTTGTAGTGGTGCAACCTACGTATACACATGTTGTACAATAGGTAGGGAACACATATGTGGACAAATAATGTTTTTATCTTCGGGATTTGCAAAAAGGGACTTCAAGTTTGCATAGGGAAATGGAAAAAGGCCTTCTATGCAAGTTTTCATAGGGTGAGGCAAATCTTGCTATAACATTAAATTTTTAACAATAGAACTTACATGTGATATCTATCCAAAGAATCAATTTCTCTTTGCTATAAAAGATATTATTAATCATAAAGATTCAAACAATTCAATTTGATAAGGAAAAGCGAAGACATCACATTTATGGAGGTCATAAAAGATGATCATGAAAATGACTCTAAATATCAACTAGTTCAGAAACAAACATGGGAATACATGAATGAAACTATATTTCTGATCAATTGTTAAGTTGGTGACAATCTTGGTTGATTAATTCTAAAAAATGTTGCAAAGGAATATGAGCAGTCAAATGTAGATTAAGACTTCCCTAAGTTGCTTTCATTTAAAGAGAAACAATTATGAGTTGTTGGTTTCCCAAGCCAGTTCCCAATCTGCATAACAAAAGAGAATGTTATGATATGTTTTTAGACAGTTTGGGAAACAAATATTCCTCTAAATTACTAACATATTAAAATGACATTTAACTAAAAAGAATTGTAAAGACCAAAATTAAATTAATACTAATAAAAACATGCTAATATAATGTAAAATTCAACTATATGGGTTGTCATAAAACTTATGCAAATGCCGATGCTATCATCAAGTATTGATGTTCAGTCCATTCAGTCAAATATCATAGCCTTCTTCTCGATAAATAGTCATTATGTGTTTTCCCACAAATTTTCTTTTGACAATAGATTTAGTGTCATTGATTGTTGTGAGATTTGGATCCCCTAGGCACTTCATCTTGTTCCTGCAAACAAAATCAATCAAATCACACAAATAGAACCTTTAATTTTAATTCCATTATTTCCCTAAAGATATCTTCCCATCAACAAACCTTTGTGCTGTTTAAAATATGAATAAAAATTTGATTCAACAAATCCTCAACATCGCACATGAAGGTTTGTATTTCCTCTTGTCATTAATGATAATAATGTGAAATACCCATATGATTATCTTCAAACTTGTGAGAGACAAAAGGGAAATCACTATTGATATGGAAGAAAATAAGATATCTTGTTCAAATAATCTCAGACCACAACAAAGATGGATTTATTCCCTCCATCATAAATGAAATATATAATCATAAATCATGATTAAATGTGGTGACTAAAATTCCCAAGAGTGTTCCAAGGAGACAAAATTTGCATTTCACTTCCTTGAGCTTACATATCACATAGAATATGAGAGAATGAAAAGTCGTTGATTAAGCAATTGATATCTTTAGTAGATAGGTTTTCCATTCAAAATAATTAGATATATAATTTGGAAAACAAAATAAACAAGATCATGAGCAAGAAAGATCAAATAAAATATATTTCAATCATGACCCAAACATGCTTATATTTCCAGGTTATGAATAAACTTGAATAATATTTGGTGTTATAGTTTCAGATTCATGGAATCCTGACATATAGAGTGTAAGGCCCAATATATTGAAGAATTATAGACATAATAAATTCACGTCGTGAAACTTATTATCATGGATAAGATGAAAACAAATGTTGAAAACTTGAATTTAGAATCTTAAAAGTTGAATTGACATTTTCCATCAAATTATTTACAACCCCCAAGTATTTGAATGATTTCAACTTTGATATTAGTGGGTAGTAGTAAGGCATGATAAAAATAAAATCAATCAAGAATGTAACCATAATGAGTGACCTAAAATCAACAAATCCAAAGGATGGAATTTTTTTTATGAGAAAGAACATGTATGAAATCATCATTGAATTGATAGGACTAGGATTAAATCTTCATTCAACCACTAGATTAGTTAATTAAATGATTGATCCTAGGAAATTTCTGGAAGAGATCCAAACATAAATATTTCTAGAGTAGTATTATCCACAATGTCAAACCATGTTTCCAGGCAACTTGAAAAATATCTCTTTTTGTTGTATATAAGAAGAAAATTTAGATTCATCAATTTGCAATATTAATAGACACACCAATGCTTAAATGACTGATTCAATGGAGAAAAATATATGCACATCCAAAAGCCCAAAAATTAACAATAAAGGTGATGAAATAAATCATCTCAAAGAAATTTTTTCCAAGCCCACTATGCTAAGAGAAGTCTATATAAAAAATCATGTTGGATGAATGTAATCAAATAAAATAGTCAATGTGCAAGAAACCATTTGGATAACTCCAAATCCGAAAATAATCATCCAAAGAAATTGTAAGGAATTGGAGTGGCTTGAATTTCATTTGGGAAGAAAATAACATTCAAAGTTTCAATTCATTATGTATGGGTAAGCAAGATCAAGATTCTAAATAAATTCAATCATGCAAAATATTCAAATTAGGATCATAAACATGGAACACATATGAGTGTTCATTTTCACCACAAGAGGGAATGAAATGTATTCTTTATTTAAAATATCCCACTTGTAATATGAAAAAATGCTTGAAAAATATTCAATATGGTAAATAATGAATAGAGTCAATGATTTGAAAATTATCCCAACATAGAAATTTTGAGAATGAAATAAAACAATTTTTCCCATATAAAAATTATTTTTTTATTTAAATATCCATTAAAGGGAAAAAATTAGCATGAAAGCCTTTTATTTCTTCCAAACTCTACTAAGAAATCCATTTATTGATCGACCAATAGTAATAAAAAGAAAAGGAAGCAAGAAAACTAATTTAAAAAAATAGAAAGCAAAACTAATACTATGCAAAAACAATGCACTAGTCTATTTTATCCTAGTCCTATCCTACACTACATTGGCTGAAAATAATGAACTATATAAATTCATAACGTTAATGTAGCCATCCACATAATTCCAAGTTTGCAAACATATGTTCATGACAAAATATTAGTAACGGAACTTGGAGAAAAGTAGAGAAAAAGTAGGAAGAATTAAAACATCAAAAATTCTATTCACCATATTAAAGATGTCATAGTGATAATTCATGAGAAATATAGATGAAAAAGATCCCTTAAACCATGCTTCAATTCTATCATAAAATCTATCATTAATATCATAGAATTGATGGAGGGAGTCTACGTGAAAGTAGCATACCAAATGAGAACCATGAATAAAATCTATCTGAAGGGTACTTGATGAGAGAATCTTTGTGCTAACAAACTTGTTAATTCCTAAATACAAGCCAAAAGAATAAGGGTTTGACATAACCATCGATGAAGACCAAAGTGCCTCATTTCCTTGGAAAGCTTCCCTGGAGTCATACTTCAAGCAACCGTGAACTTGAGATAAATTAGTGAAATCAAATGATATACATAGACTTGTATCCACCATGGTATAAGAGATCTCTTAAAGACAATGGTGGAAGCTGCTAACATCAACAATCTCAACTGAAGGGCTACTTGAATAATAAGACTCTCTATTGATAAAAAATGAAGATGAAAAAGAAGAAGACATCGTTTGATATACATCTACTACAACATTTCCTTCATCCCATGAAAATGGTTGACAATGCATAGTTGTACTAAGTTCATGGGAAGAAGCCTTATCCTCCCTATCTTCCATATGCACATTACCATCGTCAAGTCCTTGAAAATGGGTCAACCCCATTGAGTTTATTTGAATAGGACAATGTGTGGCTTCCTACAAAATCAAATCATTAAAGAGATCAAGATACAAATAGTAATAAGTGGAAGATTTAAGAGAATTAAAAGCTTCTTTAGAACAAAGTGACTCTTTGAATGGTAGTCCCTGCTCCTTAAGAACATGGGTGACTAAATGTGAATTGACAAGCTTCCCACTAGGAATGGTTTCACAATCAACATGTTCTTCCTCAACATGGTTTTCCTCTTTCAAGCAAAAAGTGGACTGTTGCACTAAAAGAGGTATGTCATGTATGTTAATTTCTTCTCCTGAAGTGAGTAATTAACGTGGTTGTTTTTCCCCTACAAAATATGATAATCTGAAATATCTTCCAAAACATACTCATGGTTAGAAGAGAGGAGAAAATCATAAAAAATCCTTAGAACAAGAAGTTTCACTAAATAATCCAACAACTATGGGAAAATCTTCTTGATCTATCTGGGTTAAACTAGGAGCATTTATAACATTAGGACAATTCAAATCAAAAGAAACTAATTCCAAATTATCCATGGGTGAGGAAGGATTCATGTCATGAGTGTCCATATTTTCTTCATTAACAAAATGATGATAATTTAAGTTTTGCTCCATAACATCCTCCTTCATTTCTTGTGATGAAAAAGGTGAAATAGAACAATGAGAACATGACATAACCATTGTTGTGAACCAAAGTGTCCCATTATAAATAGGAAAAACCTCCTCTTGGTTAGCTAGAAAAAAATATGAATTTGAATTTATTACATCAAGAGGCCCCTTTTTCATCACAAGGAAAGAAAGGGGGGTGGAGTGGTGGGAGGCTACATATGTTTCTTCCAAAAAATAATTCTCTCTTTGATCAATATCCTCAATGGTAATGAAATATCCAAACATATGAAGTTCAACTAAATCATTAGTATTTTAAACATTTCCATGTAAATCTAAATCAACATGTAAAATAGCATTAAGACATGATTTAGATTCTTCATCCACCAACTAATATGTTTCATTAGTAGGGGAAATTAAAAGTAGAAGTGAATCATTGACAGAGGGAATATCTTCCAAATGAAATCTATAAAGAAGATGTCTAAATTGAATAGAAAAGTCTTCTAGAGATTCATCTTTTTTCTTTCTAATCTCTAAAATTTCTTCACACAATTGATCATAATCATAATTCTCAAAAGCATGCAAAAATTCACGCAGAAATTGTTCCCATGTGTGAATAGAGGCACCTGACAAAGTTTCACAACAACTCTTGACCCGACCTGTGAAAGTGAGAGTGAAAAGCCTACAAATGACACTTTCATTAGTAATGTTTTAAGAATATCAAAGTTTCCAAAACTGAAAAAATATGCTCAGATGCAATTATCTCTCCCTTACCATCAAATTTAATTTGAGACAAGAAATTACAAATATTTCTAGATGATTTGGGAGGTACAATACCAGAAAAACATCTCCATAAAGGGACATGGGATGAATTCATTAATAAATAAAAATTAAATTAATACAAATGACTCCACATGATCAGCTTTTCATATGTCCCTCCTTCTAGCGTCATTTCTATTGATAGGTCCAAATGGTTTGTTAAGCAGGTAAGGGAGAATGCCTGATGGCAGGTCCCAATTAGACCTACTCTTGTTTGGGATGGCATTTCCGAATAGTATGTGGGCCTGGTTGCCACTAAGAATTGAGATAATTAAAAGGGGAAACACAACAAATTGTCCCCCAAATAATTCCAATTAACTCTAAATATAATCTAAAACAAAAAAAAATTAATCTAATCTAACTACTTCTAATCTATCCTACGCAAGAGAAAATCTAATAGAGGAATACAATATAAGATGATATTACTGGTTGCAGAAATAGTTCATGACAAATAGAAATATATGAAAATGATAATGCAACAGATATAAATATAAATAGTTACAAATTAAACTTGCAACACCATTCTCATATCCATTAGAAATCGTAAATGCACAAGCATCTTAAATAACATGTACACAAATAGTTCATATAAAAACTATTCAAGAAACTCATGAAAAAACAACACATGAAGAAGAGTCCAATATACAGTCGAGAAACATTTGTGATCCCAAAATAACTTCTGCTCTTTATTAAATAAGAGATAAGAGTATCATATGAAGCTACAATGGGAAAAATTTCTTACCTTCGTACAATGAATTCTCTTTTATAAAATAAGAGAGACTCTTCATTTTCCATAATTGTTCATTTCTTTCGGTTACAACTTTTCATTTCGCCTCCCTTTTTTTTTTTTTTTTGTCTTAAAGTTTGAATTTCTCTTACATATTTATTAACAAATACATTTCACTACGGATAAAAGTTAATAATATTTTTAAATTTTTCATATTCACATTGTATGAATTCTACGAGTCAACATTATTGGAAATATCTTCAATTCTTCCCAACTACGTCCGTTTCCGTTCTTTGAATTTTCTGAGCATTTCAGTGATCAATCTGGTAAAAAGTACTTACTAAAATATTTTTCACTGTTCCAATTTTCCAACAATCTATCTCTCGCTTGATTTGACCACCCAAAACTTGAGATACACATTTTGGAACAATTCACGGTCCATCTCCAATTAAATTCGTGCCCCATTTTCTCCTAAAGTTTTTGGGCATTTCTATTGTTGTTATGGTTCAAATTCTTCTTCTAATATTTTCTTCTCCCCATTATATTTCCAACTAGTTCTCTCTTTCTTGATTTGGCTTCCTGGATCATGAGTTATGGCTGCCTGAAGTTTGCATAGTCAAATTTCCCTACAAATTCATGGCCTCTTGTTTTCTATGATTTATGAGGTTTTCCATTAGTATTTTGACCTAAATACCTTTCCCAATGCATTCTTTGGCTTGAAACCTTTCCAACGAGGTATCATGGGCCTGATTATGACACCTGTAGCTCAAGATATGTTTGTTTGAAAATCAACACTCATCAACCATTGATATGCTTGTGGGTGAATTTGGGTCGTTGATCTTTAACATGAAAATAAAAATCTCACATGCATAAGGAAATCCAAAACAGAATGTTTTGAATTTTTTTATCCCCTTTAGCTAATTTGTATAAGAACCTAGAGAAGGCATAGGACCTCGAGATTGTATTGTAATTTTGGCCAATAATCATAGTTAAAATAAGAAAATAAAATAAAATAAAAATAAAATAATTAATTTAATTACATTAAAGATAATTTTAATAAATAAAATTTAATAGAATCACCCCCAAATCCACATGAAAATAAAAATATTAATAATAAAAATAAGAAATTAATCCGCCACCCTCGTGCAATTATCAAAAATATAAAAATGTGTTAAATAACCTTCTCGAGGTCATGGGTAGTTGGAGTGGTGAAGTTATGTAAACTTCCCACTCCGATGAGATAGAATTCTTATGGCTCCAAACTTTGATGATGGCTTGTGTTAGTCCTTGATTTTTCAATGACTGTTGAAAGATTCTTTTCCTTGCCTTATCCTTTCCTAGCATTCCTTTACATTCTGTTTTCTTCCCATGCAGTTTTAAAATTGTGCTTGCATTATCTTTTTTTTGGTGTTTTTAACATACATTTGTGTGATTAAGTATAGGATTAGACAATTTTTAGAGCTCTCCATCAAATCATAAGTCCTTTCCCACTTTTAAATTTGAATTTAAATTAAAAGGAAAAGGCACTACACGAGTAACACTATTCTTGTAGTGCCAGGGTATTCATTATTCTGCATGTGCCAACTTCATGAGAACGTGACAGATCATGCCCGATATCTTTTCCTAAGAAGATACTATCACTACTGATCAATATCAGGTCATGGATGTGATAAGATATTCATTTGCAGAAATCGGGTTATGCGCCTTCATCATTCGTTTTGCAGGTTTACATAATATCATGAAATTATACTGACATATCAACTCCAACCCTATATCAAATTCACCTTTAGTCTATGTTATATTTTCAATAATTGGAAGTTTTTACTAAGATCCTTTTTCAACGGATTTAAATATGTAATTGCAAACAAATACCTTGCTCGTAGTAGAAGCATTGAAAAGGATTAACCCCAGAAATTAAAAGTGAGCCAGATTGTTCGTATTTTTCAGTCATTTTGCTTGAGAAACCATTTAAAGGTGGTGATCATGCCGTGCTAAACACAAAGGATGGACGTATATATGTTTCAAGTGGAGCCATTACATAAATTATAGATTCCTTTATGACTCTTTATTTATCCCATCAATTGAGGCTGCTAGGGAGTAAAGAACATGAATTGATCAGGCATGTTTAGTTCACAAATCTCTGACAAAAGAATTCTTAGAACGGAGAAGAGAGAATTGTGATGCAAACATATATTGAAAGCATATATGCTACAAGAGGTAATGAGACTGAATCATATGCAAAGTTAATGGCTATTGTTCCAACAATCTTGATTAGATTAAGAATTTCAAGGGAAAATTAATATCTACAATGCCATTTGTCAATTTTGGTACCAAGGATGGCGAGAAACAATTATTAATTTCTGAGATGGTTTGATTCCTCTGGAAATCTATTAGAGGATTTGATGATGCCATTGGAGTACATAAGTCCTCCTGCTCAAGAGACTATTTTTTCCTTCTACATCATATCTTCTACCTCCTTCTCCCATTAAAACAAGAGTACAGACACACATGTATTTTAATAGGATGGATGCAATTTTTGCAACATGATAAAGAAAAAGGAAAACACAAAGAAAATATCAAAGAAGAAAGACAAAAATCAAAACAAACAATACTCTGTTTTTTTTTTCTTGTTTTAGTCCTTATCTTCAAGAGCAGTTTATGAAATGATGGAGATGAATTATTTGAAACCAAAATAGGTTTTTGTTGGGAACGGGCCCCTTCACAAAAACCTCTCTTGGTGTTTACACAACTAGAACATTTTAGGAGGTTCAAATATATCTTTGAGGCCTATTTTTCAGAGATTTCACAATAAACGATTTCTTGTTTTAGTGACCAATTGTTGGGGAGGTTTAAAAGCAATTGGAGATGAATTTTTGGAAACCCAAAGAAATTTTTGTTTAAAAGGGGCCCTTTCACAAAATCCTCTCTCTTTTTTTACATATCTATCACATTTTTGGAGATACACAGATATTTTTGGACCCTATTTTTCAGGAATTTGCAAGATTTATTTTCCTAAAAAATCTCATGGACAACAGTTGATAAGCCACCTCATCAATTTGACTTGCAGGTCATATATGATATCCTCCTTGATTATTTGAAACATAAAACTAAATATGTATGTGGAGGTTTTTTGATCCATTTCTTTTGGATCTTGATAATTATGTGCTCTTTCTATATAAATTCTATAGAAGGAGAAGTTAGGGGGATGGACTAGGAACCATTAGCCAGTTTTGAGAAGACATTGTAAAACAAAGAACTATTTCATCTTGATATTAAATGGAAAAGGATTTTTGATGGTAAGATTTATATTCTTGTTTATATTTCTATCTTTTTCTTACTTGAATGCATGTTAATATTGTGCTAAGCATTTGATTGTTTTCTATTTGTGAGTAAGTCAACGAAAATTCTACTATTTTCTTGTTCATAATCAAATTGTTTTTCAAGTACATGTCTCTTTTATCTTGAATGGTATTTGGGATTAAGAGTTTCACATGTGAGTGGAAAAATTGAAATCTTACATACTTCTTTATCTTTCATATTCATTTTCCATCTAATTATTGAATTGACTACCATTTACTAAGTCATTAAGATATGGATTTTCTTTTTCCTTTGTGAATTGATTTCATACATTATCATTGACCCCAACCTTCAGACCGGTTAATTGTTTTTTTAAATATTTATATACAAAATGATTGCAATAACTTGTTTATGCCCTAGATTTCCCTCTCACAGTCAAGTGAAACTTTAGGGACTTTGGCGCCATTTCCTGGGATGAAGGAACGGAGAATTTATCCCTGGGAGAATGACAATGATCAATTCTAGCTCTTGATGGTGAACATGAGTTGGACACTTTTTCTGACTGTATCATTCACCTGACGACTCCATGAAGGAATAATCCATTGGCAACTCCACTGATCCAAGATGTCGAAGGCCATGGAAGCCATTTTTTCTCGTAGGTTTGTTCCATTTGATTTCTTCGGTATTCATGGTTTTCCAAATGTTGTGCCTACTTTACATGAATGGGGAGAGTACCTTTTCAGGTTCAAAGGAGATGATCATGATCATCCTGCACAACACTTGATTGATTTTCATCAATACATGGGACAAATTGATGTTCATCATGAAGATGTATTACTAAAAATGTTTATGTATTCCTCGGAAGGAGAGGCGAGACAATGGTGCTGATCTCTTTATGTTTCCAATATTTCATCATTAAAGGATTTCCATGCTTCTTTTCATTCATATTGTAAGAGGATTTATCTTGTTGAGTTCCTCTTGAATGATTGTCGTGAGAAATTTAAATCTCTTAGCAAAACTTTTCAGGAGGGCTTTAGTAATGAGATCAATGAATATATTTTGGAATGTTCTCATATGCTCTTAGCAATTTTGATGGCCATTTGAATGGGTCTCTTGATGAAGAATTTGATGCTAGAAATATTTTTGAAGGCTAGTATTTTAGTGAAGAAATTCTTGAAGATTATATTGCTGGTGAACATTTTTTTTTATGATTGTCAATTGAAATCAATCAAAAGTCTCCATCCTATCACGATGAAGAAGATTTGATCATTCATGAAACTTTCTCTCATTCTTCTTTTCAAGGATAATTTTTTCAATATGTTGTTGATGATAGTGTCATGGATAATATGACAACAAATTTATTGAATGGTTCTAGAAGTTGTTATCATAATGAAAATTTTGTTCCAAAAGACTAGGTTGTTCTTTTGCGTTCTTTCTTTGAAGAGCATCATGAAACAAAATTTTTTGAATTTCAAAATTCAATTTTTTTTTATAGTCAACCTATATATGGTGAATACAAAAATGGATAAGAGAAAAATTTCATATTACCCTCCATTGAATTGAGAAAAAATCAACCTCTATTTGAAAACTTTGAATATGAGATTTTGGAAGGTAGTGAAAGAGGCAATGTTGAGCTTATTTATATAACAACAATAAAAAATGAAAAAAAAAAAACAGAATTTCACATCAGCATTCATTGACCTGTGAAACAATGAGCTCGTTTTTGATGAGTATGAATCTAATGTTGGAGATCATCTTTTTCAATATGTTGTTTTTCACTGTCATAAAACAAATGATATTCGTGCACTAATTTATTCTTGGACTATCATTGAAATACCCTCCTAGCACTACGACAACTCTCGGACTATGATGGGTTGGAATGGTAAGTTAAGGAGTGTTGTGTGAGCTCCAATGGCTTTCCCTCAGAGTCCGATGGTCGAAGAAGGCGAATTAGGGAGTGAAAATCACTCCGATGAGTTGAGTTTGATGGAACCATTCCAATTGAACTTCCTGATGGTTAAGCTTGAGGTCCAAAAAATTATTATAATATTCTAAGGCTCTAAAGGAATTCGAGATAAAAATTTCAATGAGTAATTTCAATGGATGTTTACCAAATATTTACAAGGATAAATATTAAAAGTAGCTTGAAGCCTAAGACTTGTTATAACATAATTAGTAATGTCTTTTCAAAATATTTGGGAGGGGAGTCGGATATTCCATGAAGCTAGGAGGTGTGTCTTAATGGTAATTCTCTATGGAATTTACTATGAAGGTGAGGACCAATGGGAAGAAACTTGGGTATATGTCTCATGAGATATTATGTTGAATTTTAATGAGTAGGGAAAAATGTAAGAAGTTAAATTAAAATCAATATGTTACTAAATCAAATGAGAAAAATAAAATGAATATGTATAACCTAAGACTTAGGTGATTAGAAAGGGAAAAAAAAAATTAAAATGAAAATTAAAACCAAAAAGAAAATAAAAGAAATGAATATATATATATATGAAAAGTTTTATTTTTTATTTTTTATTTTTTTATTTAATTCTACCAGGAGACATGAGAAAAATGAGGATGTACATATTATACATTAGGTTTTATGCAAAAAAAACCCCATGTAACAAATAGTTTAACTATGTAAAAATATTTTTAAAGTGAACTTTATTTGCCCCATGTAAAAACAAATATCTACAGTAAATTTGGGGGAAAACATGGGGAATAACAAACCATGGGAAATTATCATGTACAATCAAACCATGTGGTTTTGAAAAAGTAAGATTGAAATGGAAATAAATAAATACAAAAATAATAAATAAAAGTAAAATAAAAACAAGAAGAAGAAATAAATAAAATAAAAATATAAAAATTATGTACGAAAATAGTAATAAAATAAAAATTAGAAAAATGAGGTCAAGTTACACACGAGCCAATGTTCCAGATAAGGATCAAGGTCACGAATTCATCAATACAAAGGTGATGGGAACAAAACTGACTGAGGTTTGGGAAAGATAATGCTTAGTCCATAATGATGACTATTGGTTTTAAACGATAAACAAGATTCCCAATAGAGAAAGGTCTAGGCAATAAAAAGAAGATCAAGGGATTCCCCCACATGCATTTCAAGAATGGAGCGGCCATGTAAATGAAGTGGCCCTACGAACTTTCTCTTGCAACCATATAAAATATGAGATCAATTATGTGATTAAGAAGACACTTTCCATTATACCATAAAAATTACATTCCCTGCCTTTAATCAAACTTATGAATGAGTGTTGGGCTTGTTCAAAGATATTCATGGGTGGTTGTAGATAAGTTTCCTAAAAAATGCATATGTCAAGTGTCAAACTAAAAAGAAGGATTAGTGATATTGTGATTCAAATTAAGAGTGAAAACAAATAATATGATCAATATATAAGAGCATAAAGATGAAGGCATTATGCACAACATGTAAGCAAGAGAATGGAAAATGACAATATGTTCTTCATTTAATTCATTCATTTAAAAATCCCCAAGAGAAAATTCATTCAAGGCATACAATAAAACATCAATCTCTACAACCATATAGGATCATCAAGTACTTCAAAATCCACACAAGGTCCCAAACATAACTTGTCAATTTCATCAGACAAATGTCAATGAAGCATCATAAGACAATAAATATAAGATCACAAGGATTAAGAAACCTCCATAAATAAAATCATAAATACAGATCAAACCCCCAACTCCCTCAAAGTAGATGAATAATAAACATTAGGATCATAGTAGTAGAGAATTAGGCATTAGTGTTCAAATTTTAGTAGGGGGGGCCTTTCCTTTCGCTTGTTAGAGAAAATGTAAAGGGGGGTTGTTGTGGCCACAACAGATAATAATGATGGTACCTCCAAAGGCACCCTAGAAATTTGTTCCAAAAATATATCACAAGGTAACTTTGGTATTAAAACTAATGAAATTATATTGTAATGAATTTCATAATGGTTTTAATGATTTTAGGGAGAAAACCCTAATTGGATATTTCATGGGTCGTGCCCCACCTTACACTGTCGTAAGAAATTTGACCAAGAGGGTTTGAAAGCCACATGGGTGGCATTGTATTTATACCTTCAATTACATAAACAAAGGATTTTTCCTTGTTCAATTTCTTTATATGGCCCATGTGATGGATGTGCTTGGAAGGGGAACTTGGACATATAAAATACCTTTTTTATTTTCTCCACATGGAATAAAGGGTTTTTGGATGATTGTGTAGATTGATATGGGTAGAGTTCTCTCCATGTAGTTAATGCCATTCCTAGAATGTATTTTGTCAGTGTATGTATATTTATCTATCATGATCATGGGCATTCCTTTAACTCTAGGCCATAATAAATCACCCCCCCTCCAAAAAAAGAAGAAGATAATAATATTCCTAAATAAGAAATGGATTAAGAGGTAGTGTTGACATGTCTAGACTGGTCGGTCAAGAAGGTAAGGGAGAACGCCCGATGGAAGGTCCCAATTAGAACTCCTCTAGTTTGTGATGGTGTTTTCGACCAGTATGTGGGCCTGGTTGCCACTTCTAAATTATTATCTAAATATGAATACGAGAACATAATGTTCTCAGATGAATTAAAAATCTAAGACTAAATTAACTAATGTTGTATATCTCTATTCTAGATGTAATTCTAAGATATTTTAATATATCCTGATTAGAAGCAAGCTAATTAAAATTGAATACAATGAAAGATTATACCATTAGGGTTAGAAAAATCTTTGGATCCAAATGATAAATTGAAAAAAACAATGTTATAGATAAATTCAAAATTAGTTACAATATGTGTTCATAACATCACAACTGTATTCATAAGGAAACATATGACAACATGGCCATTGAGAAGAAAACGAAGAAATAATTCATACACCAAATTTATGTAATACTCATGTAGAAGACAAATGCATCAAGAAGAGTCTCATATATATTGACCACAACCATATATTTCTTGAATGCCTCTTTCTTTTTATTAATTCCGAAGTAAAAGTACCATCTCTCATTTACAAAGGGAGAAAGTCCCTCCTTTTTTGTAACACTCTCTTTCATAAAATAAGAGGAGGGTGTTCACATTCTGTCACCGTCACCATGTCGTATGATAGTTACAACACTTTGTTTCACATTCTAGACCGGGACTTTACAAAATTTTATATGATCAAAATGAATAGAATTCATTACAAAATACAATAATTATGAGGTCTTTATCTACTGCCTATTGTCTCTATATTCCTTCCAAAGTTCATATTCCTTCAAGATTGCATCCATTCTACTCATCTGCATATTTTCAAGGTCTATCTCACTGTCATAGATCCAGGTTGTCAAATCCTATTGGAAAATGTTTAACAGGTAGCGTATGCTTGCCATTGATGGCAAGTACAACAGTGAAGATGGCATGAGTATAGGAAGAATGTAACAGACAGGCATCAAAAGTAGTTTGGGAAGACACTGCAGAGGGAATGCGCTTGTCATTGGTGGCAGGATCAGAGTGTGCATCGATGGAAAAACAGGAACAGTGTAAGCTTGGAGGAGAAGCGTCGGTGATCGTTGGATCCCATCTCGAATTCCCGATGGCCGTCAGATCTGAATGTAGATAAGAAAAGCGCGCTAAAGAGGAGGATAGATCTCAGGCGTTAGATCCAAGCGTGAGATCTGACCATCATTGGATCAAGCATAACCTGCACGTTCTTTAAAGTGCAAGGAGAAGTGGACGTACAAAATCCCGAAAGAAGGAGGACCATCCATTTACAGGCAAGACGCGTGGAGATAGATCATCATTTCACTGACTGGAGAGTCAAAGGAATAGGGTTCCCTAACCTCTCAAAATCATGATATGCAAAATCACGATCTAATCTGAGGCGTCATATTAAGGTTGAATATGGACCGTTGATTCTAGTCCTTGTCGGAGTTTCAAGGATCGAGAGTTGTACATGTCAAAGATTATTGACATCAGGAATCCCGATATCACGATATGAAAAATCACGATGTAATATGAGCCGTCAGATTAAGGTTGAATCTGGACTGTTGATTCCAATCCATGTTGGGGTTTTGAGGATCGCGACATGGAGAGGCAAAGAACCAAATGCAACAAGAATGCCGAAATCGCAAAATCATGATTCAATCTTAGCCATTGAATAAAGATCACATCTGGACTGTCGATCCAGCTCACATCAGCATACCACGTCAGCTAGGAACACGTGGCATAACCAGGTAATGACACATGTCAGACTGATTCAACATTTCAGGCACATGTAAGTGACGAATCAGAGTGACACGTGGCAGTATTCAACACGTATCAATCCACATGTGATGTCAGCAGATTTACACCACTTCGGAGTTTCAGTAATTAGGAGATGGACAGATGTCAGAGGACAAGGAGGGGCTAAATCCAACGAGCCGTGTCGCACAGTCAGGTGGAGAACAGACGACTGGTGGGGAGGAGAATGATACAAAAGGTGACATGACAGGAATGGGGCCCTTCCTCGATACCCCACCATTTCAGACCCCCCCCCTTTAATTAAAGGCAGAATGGAAAAGGGGGTCCAGAATCACATGAGCGTCGTTGATTTGGGTACTTTAATCCTGACCGCTCGAGAGATGCGATCCCAATTCTGGACCCCCCCCTCTGCTTAAAGATAGAATGGCAGGGGGGCTCCAGAATCCAATCCCGACCGTAGATCTAGGAGCATAGATTCAGGTCATCCATATTTTCTCGCTGCATAACCAATGGTGCAGGTGAATTTGAACAAGATCGGAGGGCAACTATAGCATGACATAGTATAACTGCCAGAGACCACTGATGGTTTCAGACAGAGGACTCAAAGACACTTGAGGTTGAGTGACAAAGAAGGTGAAGAGCCTCTGATAATATTCAAGAGGGATAAATATGTTCATGGAGGCGATTGACAGTTGTATGGGCATTGAGGCCTGTAACAGAAATAGAGAAGGTGAGCTTGACTTTCACAGAGAAGACAAAGAGTCTCAATTGCCAGAGAGGTTGAGAAATCTCAGTAGAACACCCAGTGATGTAGGACGCATGGTGGAAAATGACTAGAGAAGCTGAAGAATCACGATTATGATCAGACAGAGCAGTCAAGTTGCAGAGGAATTTGGCGTGGAGTGTGCATGTAGAGGCATTGCGAATATTGCATGCACAATATGCATAGAAGCTATATATACACCGTACAGAGAAGAGAAGTGGGGCTGTTGCTGTTGGAGTTTGTTGTGGTTGTTGTTGGTGAAGGTGATTCATGTGTGAAGAAGGAGGAGAGTGCAGCATCTGAATTACACAGAAGAGGAACTGTGGAGTGAATGGACATGGCACACAGAGCATACAAAGCAGAAGAACAAACATCGCAAGTCATGTGTGTAGAAAGGCAATGAGGCAGACAGAGCAGCGAAAAGCAACAAAATAATGATGAGTCTGGTAAGCCATTGTTGAACATCATATCACTGTAATAAGTTTCAGTAGCAAATATTTATATTTCAGGGTGGATGGGAGGTGCTAGGGAGGACTGTTGTCCTCATAGGTTCAAGTGGGTGCTTGAACATAGGGAGTTGTAGCTTCCATCTGGTTGCAGCCAGAGAAACCAGGGTGGCAGGGTGGTGCAAGGGAGAACTCTTGTTCTCTGTTATACAGGTTGGTGACTGTATGATTGGAAGTTGGTGCTTCCATCCAGTTGGTGCTGGAAACACTTAGGGAGTTGGTGCTAGAGAAACCAGGGAGTTGGTGCTTCCTTCTAGTTAGTGCTAGAGAAACTAGGGAGTTGGTGCTTCCTTCTAGTGGGTGCTAGAGAAAACAGAGAGTTGGTGCTCTCAGCAAGTAGCAGCTTGCAAAACAGAGGTTGTAACCTCATTATGAGTTGGTGCTCATATGTATGATAATGTAAAGAATGTAACTATTACTTATCATATAAAGAAAAATAGGTTTTTACCCTTTATGGGTTTCCTCAGGAAATATCTGTCTCTGTGTATCACATGTGTGTGTGACTAATGCTGAATATGCTATTGATTACTTCCCTGCATTATTGTAATTGTCCCTCATTGTTTCTGCAAAGATTTTAAAAGAAGCATAATTGTTTAAGCACAATAACAACTGATTCATCCCCCCTCTCAGTTGTCCAACAAATCCATCTTCAGATTCGTCTTTGTCTTATGAATGAAGCCTTTGGTTAGTGAGATTAAATTGATTGGATTTTTGATATTTTCCTCTAAGATTCCTTTGTTTACCTCACTAGTTTCTTCAATCGTTTTCCTATTAACGTCTCTCCTAGTTTCCACATCCTTTATCCTTGAATTGGATTGGGTTGCTTCTTCCAAATATGCCATTATATCCATTCCAAATTCTTCCAGTATGCTATTAGAGGCTCTCCATAGTATTTTTCATGTTTTGATGACTGCCTCTTGAGTACTTTTAATATCATTTACAATGGGCTTCCAAGTATCTAAGAGTACTTGATATTTGATC
>ML786900.1:379108-391399 GCA_009831015.1 Picea engelmannii | reverse complement strand
TTGTGTCATATGCCTCCTATCCACCAAGTTCTAGTTCGCTTGAGTAGTATAATGAAGGATTGTAATGAGTATTATTCTGGATTTAATTAGGCCTTATGTTAATTCTGTTCTCGCAAGATTGATTTAATTTCGTTCGTCTTCAATTTAACATATTTTTGCATAACATTAAAATTTCCATTGTTGCTTAATAAAAGAATTAGACCAGAGATAGTAACCATGAAACTAAGGTCTCTCATTGTTAAAAATCTTCGAGCTGTAAGTTTTAAAAAAATAATTTTGACATCAGACTTGAGAAGCGAAGGTTGTCCCTTCAAACTTTTGGGATTTATGTCGTCGATCTGTACCTGGACTTAAGAGCAGCATACCCTCACAGTTCTGAATCAAGAAGAATTTTGCACGCCACCTCCTCCCAGATATAATTATACATTTATTTCAACCAAGCTAAACCTTTCCCCTCTGTGTGTTTACTCTTTTGCTCACGCCTGACATAGATTACTCCTTGCATGTTACAGTAGTGAGCGCGGCCGAGAGGTCGCTCAAGTTTAAAGTTTATAAAAAGGGTAAATACCAACGTAGCCCAAGCAAACGTGATCGAAGGTAGAGGGATGACGCCCCGTTGCTTCTGAAAACGATTTAAAACTTGTACAACTACAAAATCGACCTCTTGACTCTGAGTGTGGGTGGTGCATTTCCTTTTGTTTGAGGGAGGAAACCCTAGCGATTTCTGGGCTTCTTCCTCCTCGAATTCTCCAGTTATTTTTTCCACCTCCTCGTTGTTGAAGAATGCCCAGGAATTGCTTTGATAGCCAGGCCTCTTTTTCTTCCAGCTTTTCATTCCTGGTGCTTTCCTCTGCACCACTTCGTGCGCAGTTTACTTCCTTCTTTCCTCCTCCGTGAGTCACTTCTTCGTCTAGCAGTCTGGACTGCAACTTCAGTTTCGTTACCTAAGCCGTAAGTGGTATTACGTAAATGTTGAAATTGTTTTTCTTGTGCATCTAATTAAGATTGACAAGGGAGGTCCTCCCAAGATCACGTTTTCTCCTACTACATCCTCTCAACAAACAATCCTCATATTACAAGGGGTACTCAAAGTCCATAGGTTTATACTTCATCTTCTTCATCTAAATACAATATCTTGAAACAATTGGGTAAAATAAAAGAAAATACATCTTTATTGGACATGGTCACATCCCTTAATAACAATGGCATCTGAAATATTTCATGGAAGGTAAAACTTCCATTGTTGCTAGTGTGACTGAAGAACAAAATGAAAAATGAATGTATATAAATAAAGCATGTGTATATAATCCTAGAAATTATGTAAAAAATTCTCCTTTCTACGTTTATGTAAATATTGTGGATAAGATTGCACATTGTTGTCTAACTGATATGGGATCAAGCCCCAATGTTATGTCTAATATTATCATGGAAGAGCTAGATCTTTCATGTACAAATGAAAACTCGAATATTGTTTTGTCTCACAACAGTCAACAATAAGAAAATATTGGTGAAATGAAGGATGTAACTTTGGTTTTCTGTGCCCACCCTGAGATCAGAACCACTTGTAATATTCAAGGGATTGATATGCTAGTTAGAAACTGTTCCATCATTTTGGGAAGATATTGACAAGCATTAACCGATGGATACATTTCATTGGATGGTACATGCATGTCCCTTCCCAAGAATGGAAAGTGTATTATTGTTTTTTGGGAATGATGAATCGTGCCATATGCAGAAATTCTTCCACAACCACATGTTAATTACATTAAAGAAGACATTGGTGTATACTCAATCTTCCTAAAAGAAGATAATAATTATGTTGCATAGCTTCTAGATCCAGAAGATGGAATGCGACACATGCATTTTGATGGTGCATTCTCAAGTGAAGGTAATGGAGTTGGCATAGTATTGTATTCACCTGTAGCAAAGATTCACAATTTCTCTTACATATTATATTTTGTGTGTACCAATAACATTATAGAATTTGAATCCTTGGTTCTTGGAATTGAAAATGATTTCAATATTGTTTGTTATCATCTTTCTGTTTTGGGGGATTCTGAACTTATAGTAAATTTGGTTAGAATAATCGACACCCCTTATACAAATTGTTAAAGAGGCATATACGGGTAGTTTGGAAATTAATATCCAATCGTCTATATTTCAACATCACTCATATCAGGAGAGATATGAATTTATGGATAATAGACTTGTTGTTTTTGCAGCTAGTCGTACAACACAATTGCTTCCTTAGAGGACCGATTGTACATTTATGTCCTTATATCATCCTCATTTTCCTAATAATGTAGAGTCTTGGAAATTTTTTCCTGATGATGAAATTATATGCGCATTTTTGTAGAATGAGCCATTGAAATGAAAAGAGATTATATCTCGAGAAGGTAATAAATTCCCAAAGGGATTGACTCCCCTGGAAATTTCATTCTCATCCAGTGATGTTGGCAACAAAAAGGGAAAAGGAGAGGAGGAGTCAAAAAGAAAGATTGGAAGTATCATTTCTGTGAACATTGGAACTCAAGAAGACCCAAAGATTTTAAAAATTGGAGCTCAATGTTTGGAGAAAGAAAATAAGAAATTTACGAATCTTTTCCATGAATTTAAAGATGTATTTACTTGGTCTTATGAGGATTTACGTGGTTTTGATCCTAATATTATCTAGCATGCAATTCTTATTAAGGAAGAAGCAAAATCAGTTAAGAAAAGACATAGACCTATTAATTCTACATTAGAATAAATAATTAGGAAGAAGGTTGAAAAGATCATTAATGCCCATATTATATTTCCTGTGAAATATTCAAAATGGGTATCTAATCTTGTCCCAGTGCGGAAAAATAATGGTGAAATAAGATTATGTGTTGATTTCTGTGCCTTAAATAGGCTAAGTGTTAAGGATAATTTTCCTCTTCTTAACATGGAACTTATTTTCCAACAAGTGGCAGGATCCCAAATGATGTCACTTCTTGATGGGTTTTTTGGATACAATCAAATTCAAGTCAAGAGAGTTGACAAGTATAAAACCACTTGTACCACGCATTGGAGCACCATTGCTTATGAAAGAATTCCTTTCAATTTAATTAATGCAAGTGATAACTTTCAAAGAGCTATGCAAATAGCCTTTGACGATCTTATCAGTAAAATAATTCAAATGCATCTTGATGATTTAGTTATTTATTCAAAACACCAACAAGATCATTTTGATCCTCTAAAACAAGTTTTCCGTCACTGCAGAAAATTTGAAATGTCTTTGAATCCTACAAAATCTATTTTCGGTGTCACTGTAGGAAATATTCTCAGACATATTGTATCTGAATCATGAAACAATATTGATCTGGAGAGGGTTATTGCAATTTAGAATCTTCAAGCCCCATCTTCAAACAAATAAATCCAATGTTTCATGGGTAAGATAAATTTTGTTAGAAGATTCATTCCTAATTTTTCTAGAATGGTAAATCCTATACATAATATGTTAAAGCAAGATTGATAATTTTCTTAGAATGATAATACTAAAAAATACTTCATAGAAATAAAAAATAAAACATAAAATAAAATAAAAATCAATCAGCTTTGCACTTGTTTTGGCAAAGCCAAATTTTGAAAAAGATTTATCATTTACATGAATGCCACTAAAGAAGAAATATTTGCAATCCTTCTTTAGAAAGATGATCAAAACAATGAGTAGTCAATAGTTTACATGAGTCAAAGCTTATCTGATGATGAATTCAAATACACTTTAATTAAAAAAACACATGTATTCTTTTATTAAAGTTATTGAAAATTTTCATCACTTTATCTTAGGCAAAAATACTCAAGTAAAAGGTCCCTTTACCTGCAGTTAAATTTTTTCTTTCACAGACACACTTATCTGGAAAAATTTCACATTGGTTTTCCAAGATACAAGAACATAATTTCACGATCACAACTTCCAACACTATTAAGGGACATGATCTAGCCTTATACCTGGATCAACATCCTAAACCGAGACTTTCTTCTAAAATAATGAGGATGCCTTGTCTGCATTATTTCTGATTGAAAATGATAATTTTGATTTAGCAGCACATCCCTGGTATCGAGATATAATCTACTATTTTTAATTCGAAATATGTACCGATAATATTGAGTATCATAAATGTGGAAGGACTCGACTTGAGGCCTCTAAATATCTAATCTTGAATACAACGCTCTTCTGTGGGACTGTTGACCGACTATTGTTACGTTTTGTAGATGATACAACAACTCAAAGTATTTTAAAATAAATTCATGGGTCAACAGATTCAAATATTCACATTAGTGGGCATTTCGCTACCAAAGCCACTGCTCACAAAATTCTAAGAATTGATTATTATTAGCCTTCAGTTTTTAGATATTCATATAAGTTTGTATAGGCTTGTATAGGCTTGTATTGAATGTCAAACATGTGTTGGCAAGGACAAGTTTTCTATTATTCCTTTGCAACCAGTTCTACCTGACTTTCCCTTTTCTAAATGGGGATTGGATGTCATTGGACCTATTAATCCATCATCTTATGCTATCTATATTTTATCTTGACAACAACAGATTACTTTATGAAGTGGACTGAAGTAGTCCCTCTCAAATATGCACAAGATGAGCAGGTAATATCCTTTTTAGAGTCTAATATATTTTCTTGCTTTGGTCTTCCAATCGAAATTATTTCTGATAATGGACTAGCATTTATATTTGGAAAATTAACTCAATTTCTCAACAAACTTGGAGTGAAGCACTTCACTTCATCTGTGTATTATCCACAAGGAAATGGGTAAGTTGAATCAATGAATAAGAACCTCGTCAAAATTCTTAAGAAGATCATAAATGATAAACCTCGCTAGTGGCATATTTTACTTATGCATTATGGGCAGACCATACCACCACACAAAAAAAGTGTTGTCCATACTCCTTTTAAGTTATCATATTGCCAAGAAGCAATAATTCATGTGGAACTTGAATTCCTTAGATTAGCATTGCAGTAAGAAGAATTGAACTCTACTTATATTCCTCAAAGAATTCATGTGTTGTTGGCTTTAGAAGAAAAAATGAGCTTTTCTCTTGAAAATATTAAAAAGAGACAACATTCTCTTAAGAAATCTTTTGATAAGAGAGAAAAATCAGCCACTTTTGCAATTGATGGAAATGTTTTATTATGGGATTTTTCTCATGTTAATAAAGGAAAGCATTCAAAGTTTCAGAAGTTATGGTTGGGTCCTTATATAATTTCCTTTGTTGTTGGAAATAACTCATATTTACTAAAAGACATAGATGGGAGATTGTTCTCTTGCACGACTAATGGTTCACATATGAAACACTTTGTTGAACCTGACTGATTTGTTTTTAGTGCTTCTTACATATATTTATCTTTAGTTCAAGCACAGTTTTTATTGTTTTTATTTCAGTTTTTGGTTTTTCTCTTCTTTGTTTTGATTTTGAGATTTTAGTCAAAATTTGGATCAATCAAGTTACATGTATGTTCATTTGATTGCAAAATTTGCATTAATTTGTTTTGGAAAAAATGAAGAAATAAAAATAGAAGAGATGAATGAATTATCTTTTGGTCTGTGACACTACTTATGTAGTATTTTCCGAACCAATCAGATTATCTTGATAAGACTTGATGATCATAGCCCTTTCACGTCTTATTTCCTATTCTACCCTTAGCCATGGGTGTTTTTGAAGAGAAAATCATAAATTTTGATGAAAATTATGTTGAATTGCCACAGAAGAAGAAACAATCAACAAGGATAATTTCAAATTTCAAATGCAAACCCAAAAATTATGAGTTCTAGTCTATTGGAAATAGACTGCCATGTGGAGTTGCCATATGTTGACTCAAAAAATTGATCACCTACTAATCTATCCTGCAAATTATTCCAAGGCATATCTATAAATTTATTTTAATAACAACAATAGGTGGGGTCCCCTAGAAGAAAACATGTGGGTGATTATTTTCGACATAACATTTTCCTCAGCATGTTTTATCTTCATATCAATTATGATGTTTCAAAATTATGGTATACTGATTCAGATTTTATTGTTTATCATCGCACATGTATGGATGGTGTCAATTGTTTGTTTGCATTTGAATATGATAAATGGAAGTTTCATAAGAGGCATCAGAAGGTGGTAACTCTATTTATTTATTATTGGTACGGTGACATTAATATGATACTCATCAAATGAATTTGCAAAAGGTTGGCTCTATTCCTATAATTACATGCATGGTGAAAATATTTTCAAAGCATAAGAGTTACAATTTTTAGTTTATATAGCTTACATGGTTTTTCTTTGAGTTTGGTAAATACACATAGGTCATGTTTTATATGGAAAATAAATACAAACTACACATGTCAATGCAAATCATGCAAAGTTTAGTTCTTCATACACATATAAGGTTGGCATGGTGATAATGTGTTGGCAAATGGTATAAACCTTGGGTTTAACATAGCGCATGATATATCTAACATGGAATATTATATCATTGAATATGCACAAAGATATAATCCCCAACCTATTCATATGATTATATGTTCCGACTTGTTAAGGTATAATAGTGAAATGACAGGATTGATGGTAATTGTCAAATGGCACTTGAGGTTGATATAACGCATGGTTATGTTAGTTTATAGGGGTGAAAATTAGTAATTATGAGATTCGCGTGACATAAGTTTTATGGTTTCATTGTTCCATTGTTGAGTTGGCATGCACATATGGTATATGGTTTGTGAAGGGCGACGTGATGGGTTGGGCATGCATTGAATTAGCAAGGATGTGAGCATTAGTCCCATAGTCATGTGTTTTACCACCTCACTTTGCCTTTTGGTCATTTCATTTTGTTGAGAATGTGGAGAAAGAGAGCTCAAGCTTGTCTTCGAAACTCTGCTCTTGGTAATTGAAGCAATCATCTCGGCCCAACACTAGTATAAAAAAAAATTCAAGTCAAGGTATGTACTCACCAGTCCGTTGAACTTCTCTTGCATGTATTTTGCAAAGCAATGAGTTAGTAATGGATCTGGTTCTTGACTAGTATTGAGTGTGTGGCTCTTTCTCCATGCTTTTCACTCTTAAATGGAAATATTGTTCAAGGGTTTTTGTTTGCAAAAGAAAAGGAAATGGTTTTACCCTCTGTTGAATGTCTTCCTCTCTCCATTCATTTTTTCTCATTTTCCATTTATTGAGAGGTTTGTTAGAAAACAATTATTGAAGTGAAATGAACCCATTTTTTGGTAAAGGTTTATGACTTGTGACCCGGGTTTGAATTCTTGTATAGTATGTTTATGGATTAATACACCTAGCATTATAAATAATCCAAGTTATTCATAGTATTTTTATGGGTCAAACCCATTTTTGATATGTTCCAAAGTCTTGGCCATGATTTAAATGAAAATTTTCTTACGGCTTCCCACTATTGGGAACTTATCTAACTAACAACAAAATGGTTATGTGTATGCCAAGTTTGATTTGGGTTTCGAACCAGTGCCCATATTATGGATGGTGATTTTTTAAAGTGTTTACAAGTTGTTTGCTATTAAATTAATAATGCAACCAACAATATTATGTGTCAAACTCATATTATTTGTTGAGCTTATGCAGGTTTGAACCTAGGTTATGAGTATTGTTTCCAATACATAATGAATATACATTGGTTAATTGCTTGGTTATATAAGGTTTGAAACCTGATTTTATAAGAATCAAATTGTTACATATGTTGGATTACTGAGAGGGAGCGTGAATCAGTAATAGAGAAATTTAATCATTTTTAACCATATAATCCAAGTGTTATATCAATGTAGCATTATCATCCAATAAATGCAGAGTAAATAAGCAATGAACAAATGAACAATCATACACATACACAGTACACTAGTTTTTTACGTGGAAACCCAAAGCGGGAGAAAACCACAGAACGATTTTTCTTATATGTCTTGAAGAATTACATTCATTGGAAGCACCAACTTCCTTTGTTTTCCAGTTGCAACTAGAACGAGGGTCCAACCCCCTAGTTTCTCAGGCTACAACCTAAGGGAAGCTCCAACTTCCCAATTCTTTGGCTACAACCAGAAGGAGGCTATGACCCCTTATGTTCTTCGGCTACAACCACCTGTCATTGCCTTGTCCAACCGCCCTGACGTATAAGTAGAATGATGGAACCAATGTCACACTATCACTATGAGATATAATGTTGTAAACTTGTACCAATCAACCTGTAATCAACCTGTACCATAAACAAGTGCATCAACCATGCACCAACCTATACTTCAACCTGTAATCAACCTGTACCATAAACAAGTGCATCAACCATGAACCAACCTGTACAAAACCTATACCATGAACAAGTGCATCAACCATGCACCAAACCTGTTCAAAACCTGTACCATGAACAAGTGCATCAACCATGCACCAAACCTGTACAAATAGCTTGTCATAACAACCTGTCCAAAAAACCTATCACAACAACCTGTCTCATCACTTATCAACCAAATCAGATCTACTCACCAAGATCAATCACCAATACAACTCTCAAAGATATGCATCAATCAACCATAACACAACAACACATAACCATCACCAAGATCAATATGTGCTTCTAATAATATACCAATACAAGTATGCTACAAGTATGTGCTTCAAAAATACTACTAACAAGTGCCTCCAACCATGTACCAATTATGTACCAATCATGTGTCAACTACTCATCAATATGTACCAACATCATCAATTATACACCTCATGTATGTGCCAACTCATCAACTACTTGTCTCAACCATGTACCCAACATGTACCTCAACCAAAATCCCTCATCAATTTCATCATCAAAATATGATTTGTAACTCTGTAATAGACCTAGTGTATATGATCACATACCTGCAAACCTTCCTTAACTTTAACAACAAGAGACTAGCATTTTCATCAAATTTTACTTTAGTCTCACATGACTAATTTTGGATTAGTCAACAACCCTAACTTGAAATAACCATAACTATGTATATGTAATGACTTAAAGATATGAAAATAGTACACAATGTTATTCAGTGTGTTTTATGTGATTCCTCCAGGTGTCACTACTTGGAACCTCTTAGAAAAGGATTTATAGAAAAAATGGCATACCTTGTTGAATTCAGGATTATTCTAGAGAGCGAACTTGTAGAGTGTGCCCCGCATGGAATATTTATTGTATGGATCTAAAAATTTTACACATAAGACTACAGACTGTATTGTAACCAACGCTTTTTTTCTTACTTAATTTGTATCTGTTATGAAGAAGTTGTAACTTTTTTACCTGAAATAGTTGTTTTAGACTAGTTTCAGGACTAGCCACAAACCCTATTTTCCATGGAGTGTAACTCCAAAAATACAACGACCCACAAGATGAAATTCATACCACAACTACTTGGATATGTTTTCTAAATGGCCTATCAATTTCACGATCTGAGTGATTCCAGAAAAAAAAATTATTGTGAAAATGGTGAGATGACCTGTAAATAACATACCTTAGAAAGCATCATCAAAAGAATTTATCCTCCCTTGAATTTCGGCCTTCTTTACTTCACCTTCTCTATGAAATTCGGCTTAGATATCCTTTGGTTAACTCAGTCACCTATATATATTCAATATTCTCAAGTGTGATGTAAAATGAGAGAGCATTGTCTCGTATTTAAACTTTCATGTAGCTTCCTCAAGGGGTTACCTTTTAACCATCTTAACCCACTTTCCTTATTTTAGGGTTAACCAACTTCTAACCACTTGTCCAATTAGTAATTTATCCATTAAATTTATTATTTAAATAATTTATATTGTATCCACTTTGACTTATAGTACACTCATCACTTCACTTTACCTCAAGGGGTTACCTTCTAACCATCTTAAACCACTTTCCTTATTTTAGGGCTAACCCACTTCTAACCACTTGTCAACTTAGTAATTTCTCCATTAACTTTATTATTTAAATAATTTATTTTGTATTCACTTTGAATTATATTACACTCATAACTTYGCTTTATTGTTTACCTTCTAAAAATCTCTTAAACCACTTTGACTAATTTGACCTTTTGGGGCTTCTAGATGACTCGTGAGGGTTCTCCAACTTTACATGGCCATAACTCTATAAYCGTGGGGAGTTATGTGACGTTCCACATACCACTGGAAATGGAATGACATGTACTATCCATCTAGAATATTATTTYCTTCAAATATATCAAAACTCGTACCATTATCCATCAAGCAAACTTGGGTCCATTACCCAAACCTGGGTTCTCCAACTTCTCATGGACATAACTCTCTAACCATGAGGAGTTATGTGACGTTCCACATACCACCAGAAATAGAATGACATGTATTATCCATATAGAATAGTCTTACCTTAAAATATATTAAAACTCATACCATTATACATGAAACAACCTTGGGTCCATTACCCAAACCTTTGTGCTACCGAAATTCGCTACCGAACTTTCTCCAAGGGTTGAAATCAATCTACAATATCACTCTCCAATGGTTGACATCAATGAAAACCAACAATCCATACCAATTATCCATCAACCTAAGCCAATTGTTTGACAGTAGATGACTCGAAAGGAACCATAGATGTGGCCATATATATGGAAAGTGTTTTGGATTTGAAGTTGATGGTTATATCATAATTATGGCTCAAATTTTTATTGGGTTTATAGTCAGTTGTATTCATCCTATGTTGGGAACGTCCATAGTTCTTTGATATGACTACATGGTCATCATTTCGCTTGTTGATTAAATCATTTGATCCCACCTGAGTACCCTTTGTCTCTTTAATTTAAATTTGTTATGGTATGATATCAATGGATTGTTGGTTTACTTCAGATATTCATGCGAGTTTACACTAATAATTTGGTTTGAAATCTTGGTAACTTGATAGAAAAAGTGTTTGGTTGGAAATAAAATTTGTTTCATCTTGTTCAATATTTAATTACTCAAGCCATCCTATAGTTATGAATCTGACACCAGTTTTGCAAATAGTTCCAATAGATTATTACTAGTTTAACTTCTAGAGAATATGATTCAAATTTGAGTGGTTGAATACAAAGATACCTTTCATGTGTAGCAGAGGATTACAATATGAATGAAGAGTTTATTTATTATATGGACAAGGAATTATCCCCACATCATATATCACTTTCTATAAATTATTCCTAAATTTCCCAAAACATATTTCATTTAATTTCATGGAATTACTCCCCATGTTTATGTAAATATAAAAATTTAAAGAAGAAATCTACTAGCAAATTGATTTATATGACATTGATATTGGTTGTAGTAAAAAGAAGATACATGAACAAATTGTTTTTTATTTGGAAGAATTATAAGAATAAGAGGGATATTTTTTGCATACTTGAATATTGTGGAAAATGGATTATAAGTGTTATGTTATGGACTTTACGATGGGAATATTATGGAAATCAAGCACATACGTAAAAGCAAGATAACACGAAAGAGTTCTCTTTATTGTATATTAAATGAGAAATCAAAAGCTTTCTTATATAGGACTACAACCAAGTCAATTCAATCCACTTTATGAATGTGGGATTAAATGATAAAGTGAAATAAGACATAAAAGCATAAACTAACCTAAAGTCGAATTGACTTTATTAATACCTAAGTCTAATATCCATTTTGACCATTATAAACTAACATTTATTTTAACGCCCTCCCTTAATTGTCAATTTACTAACTTCACCAAGCTTATCCCAGAATTTTACATATTTTTCAAGACCCAAAGCCTTAGTGAGAATGTCTACAGTTTGATCCTCTGTAGGAAAATACTACAGTTCAATAGACCCATCTTCTGCAAGTTGCTTGATGAAGTGGCAATGTACCTCAACATGTTGGGTACGCTCAACAAAGATACCAACTTAACAAGAACTATGACCTCAAAACGAGAACTTTGGCCTAATGGTTAAGAACATGTGTTTCCTCTTAAGAGGTCACAGGTTCAAATCCAGAGGGGGGTAGGGGTATGTATACCTTCATAGACTTTACCAGACAAATCGTTGGGCGGAGGGGGGTCCCTTGGCCCACAAACAAGGGGGTCTCATACATCAATTTGGTGTGTTGTCTTGGCCGTGACCTTAAAAATAGATTATTATTATTATTATAAATAAAAACAAAACATCAAAAAAAGGGGTGGAAAAAAAAAACCTAAAAAGAAATGAAAAAAAAATTAAAATTTCCCAAAAAAACAATAATCTAAAATATGTATATATTTTAAAAATAATAATAATAAAAAAACCCTTGAAA
>ML786900.1:354230-377865 GCA_009831015.1 Picea engelmannii | reverse complement strand
TGTTGAGAAAATAAATATATGTTGTGAAATCGTTATCTCCGTTTAGAAAATGAATTGTTTATGAAATTAAATTAATGCCTAGAATGATAAGGGCATTACACTCGGAACCTATATGAAGGCGGACATCTCTTTCTCTACTTCAAGAAACATTTATGTGGCTCGGATCCTAGTTTCCCTCAATATCAGAAAGGGTTTATCCGATACCCTTGAGCTCTCGTGGGAGGGAAAAAAATTTAGTCAGCCGATTGATTATGAGGGCATTCCTTTCAAATGCCATAGATGTCATAAGCACAGGCACAGGGCAGCATATTGTATTCTCCCCATGAAGCGTCAATTTTCGTAGGATCCAAATCAAGGGTAAAGGTCTAACCTATCTTTATGTCTAGTTCAAGGTGCAGTTTTACCTCCTCCTCAGACGAGGGCCATGTATAGGGCTTGGAAAGAGGTAAAATATAAAAAAATATGAAGGAAAAAGGGACTACACTTCTCTCTCTTCAAAGGAGGAGATCTTTCAACTTGAGGAGGAACCAAGCCCTTCTTTACTATAGTCCCAGATAAAAAAGCGCGTAGAAGAACATTTGGGTATGCCCTCTCTCTCCTTTCTCTGTCAATTTTAAATGTTTACAGTCGTTTTCCCATAATTTCTTGGTTTTGAACAAGTTGAAAAATCGTCCCTCTTTCCTAGTGGCTTTGGATCCCCCAGCGCCTTTTTCCCTAGGTCCCCCACTTTCTCGTATTTCCTTTGTATCTTCCAAGTTAGCCCCTCCTCATTTTCCCCCCTCACAAATCCAAGAGTTCTCTTTTCCGATGAACAGTCTTTTAGTTACAACTTGAGGTTTCAATCGATTCCCTCCTCAAACCGCCCAACCCCTCCTTCGTCTAGTCTTGGTCTAAACCCTTCCCAGGTCACTAGTCAAAAAGGGAGAGGAATAAAATATTTCTTTTCAAAAGCTCAATATCACGCAGCCATTGATGTGGCAGCAGTACAACAACTCTCCATTTTCGGGGCTCTTAGAGAAAATCCTACCCCAGAGGGTTTTCCCTAATGAAAGTGATCTCCTTAAACTGTAGGGGGTTGGCAAGATCCTCAAATCATCTCACCCTCCAAAGGTTGTTGGAGTTGTCACAGCCTGATGTTGTTCTACTTCAAGAAACCCTCGGAGAAGAGGCAGTGGTAGTCCAGATACTGGAAAAGATTCATAAAGGTTGGTCTTTCTTTGGATCAAATGCTTCTGGTCACTCGAGATGTTTGGTTATGGGATGGAACCAAAAAAATATAAAACTTGAAAATTGTTGGGGTTTCACCGGGGGTCAAGGAATGACAGTTTTTGTTGAATCTTTGGGAAGATATTTCATAGTCTTAAACATTTATGGGCCCACTCATGACTGGCCCTAGTTCTGGAATTCCCTCCTAGAAAATTCTTTTTTAAAATATCTCGCTCTCATCCTAGGTGGAGACCTAAATTTTTCAATAGGGGTGGTTGAATATTGGGGACACAACTCCTAGGCAGACTCTCTCTCAGATTGTTTTTTGCATAAGTTGGAAGAAGCCGGTTTAATTGATGTTGCTCCTATTAAAATAAGTCCTACTTGGAGAAATAAGAGAGTGGTAGAGTATTATATTGCAAATAGGTTCGATCTCTTTTTGATTTCCAACTCTCTGGTGGAAGAATCCCTCCTCTTTAGACAGTGGACTGGTTCAGGTGGGGAGTCTGACCACTTCCCAATTTTCCTATAAATAACGAGAGATTCCAAAAAAATGGCAATTCCTTTCAAGTTTAACTCTGCCTAGTTAAAAGAGGAGAGCTTCCTAAAGCTATTAAAGGAAGTTTGGATGCCCATCAACCACTCAGATGGGGCAATTGTATAATTTGCAAGGAATTTAAAGGAATTAAAAATAGCTACAAAATCCTAGGCAAAAAGGAGAAAGCAGCAGATGGAATAGGATTTAATCCAAAAAGAGACTGACCTGCAATCCCTTGTCAAAGGAGGTTTTGACAACCCTGAACAAAAAGAGTTACTAATTTCTTTGTAAAAAATCAGAAGGGATCTGCTACAAGCTAGAGAAGAAGAATGGAGACAAAAAAGTCAAGCTCTTCGGCTGCACAACTGGGATGAAAACACAAAATTCTTTCAATCCTATGCAAAAGGTAGGAAAATGTCAAATACTATATGGGAAATCAAAGATCAATGTGGCATATTAACTTCATCCTTCAAAGACATGTTTAGGTTGGGATTTTCCCATTTTAATTCATTGTATGCATCTAATAAAAGAGTTTCCATTGATGCGGTATTACAAATGACTCAATTGTTCCCCCAATTTGTTGAAGAGGAAGGAAACGAAGAATTATGGAAGAAGTAACAAAAGAAGAATTAAAAGAGGTCCTTCAAAGTTTTCAAAAAGTTAGAAGTTTGGGCTCGGAGGGATGGTCTATTGATTTCTTTGTAGGTTTGTATGATTTATTTAGCTGATACCTACTCAAAGTCATAGAAGATTCTATAATCAATGGTTTTATTCATCCCCCTTTTAATGCTACTTTTATAAATTTAATTCCCAAATTGGATGCTCCAGAAAGCTTGGATGAGTATAGGCCCATCTCATTGTCCAATTGTATTTATAAAATTATTGCAAAACTCATAAGCAGAAGAATAAAAGGCATCCTCTCAAATTCAATCTCTCAAGAACAATTTGGTTTTCTGGAAGGAAGACAGATCCATGAAGCAATTGGGGTCACCTAGGAATCCATGCACAGTATCAAGACACATAATCAAAAAGGGGCAGTGCTAAATATAGGTGTGTCAAAGGCATATGATCGGGTCAGCTGGCTTTACTTGAGATTACTTTTTACGCACCTGGGATTTTGTTTCTCTTTTATAATTTGGGTTATGATATGCACCTCCTCGATCTCCTTTGTTGTTCTCATAAATGGAGTTGCAACCTCGTTCTTCCAATCCGAGAGAGGACTTCGTTAGGGGTTCCCTCTTTTGCCTCTTCTTTTCCTATTAATGGTTGAGAGACTAAGCAGGCATCTTAAGGAATACAAAAGAATTAGAACGTTTAACGATATTCCTATTACCCATCTACTTTCCCTAACCCATTTGTTGTTTGTGGATGATGTTCTAATTTTTTGTAATGGACTAAGGGGTGATATTGAACAATTGAGAACAATTTTAAATATTTTCAGCAGAGCTATAGGCATGCAAATAAACAACTCAAAATCTACTCTCTCTACACACCTAATGGCTCCCAAAAAAACCCTCTTTTATAAAGGCCTTTTTCCTTTTATGGAAAACCATCTTGATGAGGGACAAAAATACCTGGGGTTTCATCTAAAACCAGACTCTTATACCAAAGGGGATTGGAACTGTTTATTATCAAATCTTGATAAAAGGTTAAAATCTTGGAGCTTCATATGGTTATCTCGAGTTGGCAAGCTAATTTTGGTAAAATTAGTTCTAGAGGCAATTCTAGTGTATTGGTTATTGATGGCTTGGATTCCAAAAGGAACGCTGGAAAAGAAAAAGGAAATTTTGCTTCAAATTTCTATGGGGAGGTCAGAAGGAGAGTTTTGTGATGCCTTGGATCAAATGAGATGCACTAGCTTTTCCAACATTGTTGGGGGGTTGGGGCTTAAAAAATATACATTGCTTCTCCACCGCTCTTGTAGCAAAAATGGGGTGGAGCCTTATCTCCTCCAATAATTTATCTTCAAAATTCATTCAGCAAAAATATTTCAATCTAGATTCAGTGGTGGATTGGATCAGAAGACCAAAAAAAAGTCACCAAAAAGGATCCATAATATGGAAAGCCGTAGTAAAATCCTTCGATGTTATCAGTCAAGGTTTGGCTTGGAAGGTAGGCAAAGGAAACTCTCTCAAGCTGGGCAGAGATCCTTGGGTGAGTGAAAATGGCCAACACTTACTTCCCTAGAATGTAATAGACAACCTTCAGGAGAGAGGTTGTTTTCATCTGAATTAGATTGTAAACGATCAACAAACTTTGATCTGGAACCAAGGTTGGCAAGATGAAAAAGCTATGAACTTGGAAGAACAATTCATAGTTCCATGGAATGAGTATATTAGGGCACTCAAATTAAGCCATATCAGAATAAATGAACAAGAAGATGAACTTATCTGGCAGCTCATTCCTTTCAGGGTATACTCCCCAAAAGAGGGATATAATGTCCTGATGTCTTTTCTCCATCAACAAGTTCTTGAATGGTGGTGGAAGGGATATGGAAAGCAAAATGCCCCCTCAAGGCTAGATTGTTCATGTGGTGTCTTTTAAATAAAAATGTCCCTACTTGGGATAGGATGAAACTTAGGGGATTAGAAGGGTTGGGATGGTGCCCCTTGTGCAAGGGAGAGGAAGAAACTTCATTACATCTTTTTTTGGCTTGTCCTTTTTCTACACAAACATGGTGAAATGTCTCTTTTGTTTTGGGTCAATCCTTCCCTTGGCATGGAAAATCCATTGAATAATCCTAGAAGTTGTGGGAACAAAACCACAGATACAAACAGTTCAAGGCACTTCCCCTCCTCATCATTTGGGAAATTTGGATTGCCATAAATTCTGTCATTTTTAAGGAAAAAGACTCCCTTCCTGAGCTCATTGTAGCCAAAATCCTATCCATTTTAGCACATTTTCCACAAGAGAAAGATCTTCCTCCCCCAAGGCATGTAGTGGAAGAACACATTAACATCACTAGACCATGGGATTTTTTTTTATGGTGCCTCAAAGGACAATAGTTTTCGTTGTGGGGGAGGGGGCATCCTCCATCTTTCTCCAACACACTCTTTTAAGTTAAAATGGGGTCTGGGACAAGGAAAAAATAACTATGCAAAACTTATGGCATTGAAGATCCTACTCACTTTTGTTGGGGGAAAACGGTTATTATATCTTCAGATCTTCGGGGATTCTATGATGGTCATCAATTGGATGAGGAAAACACAAAAATGCCACAATACAATTCTTGCTCCTTTACTTGAAGACGTTTTTTTTACTTACAGATATATTTACAAATATGTCTTTCAATCATGTCTACAGGGAAATAAATGGAGAAGCAGATTGCTTATCTAAAGAGGGAACTTCTATGGCTCATGGGCAGTGGCACATCATATAGCTCTTGGATGGCGAGAGTCAAGAACTTTTTTGTCCACTTTTTTGTATATAGAAAGGAGTCTTCAAGTGCACAAGAATCAATAGCAACAGTTTATTTTTTAACAAGGTCTCTTGATACACATATCGGCTCAGTTTCAGTCATATTCCTTTAAGGGAAGTTCTTATGAGATATCAAAATACTATACTCCTAGATTATGATTTTGTAGCAAGACTAGCAGATGTAACCTTCTATACTCAGAGAATTGTTTCTAACAGTCATTAGTCTTCCATGTTCAGCAACAGTAAGACTTTTTGGGACTAAATGCATGTATACACATGCATTCTTAAGAATGTAAATTTTATGCTTCTTAATAAAATTTAAGCTTTTTTCCTTTGAAAAAAAAAATAAATAAATAAAATTATATATATATATATATATATAAACTTTTTTAAAGGGTTTTGGCTACAAATTTAGCTTTTCACCAATTTTTTAAATTTAACCTCATTTTCTCTTAGTTATTATATATAATTTTAATTTTTTGGTTTTTTTTTCTATTTGTTTTTTTTTTAATTGTAGTTATATAAATTTTCTTTTGATTTTTTTTTTATTAATTTCAATTGTTTTGTTTTTTTTTGTTTTTCTAGTTTTTAATTTATAAAAAATATATATATATTTTTGCTAAATATTCAAAAATAGTGTTATTTAACTATAATTATTTTCTATGTATTGAAGTAAACGTGAACAATGTGTTAAAAATGATGTTTTCCACTATATTTTAAATATGGAACAATAAATTAATTGAGACACAATTATATGAAAAATCATAATTTCAAAAAAGTAACTGGTAAAAAAAATATTTTTAAGATTGAAACAAGCATGGAAAAATGACTAAAAACACTTTTGAATAAAAAAAAATAGAAAATTTTGAAAATAGATGAAAAACAAGCATTTAAAAAAATAATGTGGAAACATTGTGGATAGGAAAATTTAAAATATCGAAAAACCACCTAAAAAGGGAGGGGGTGCTACTGGTAGCACCATTTTTAAAAACGGGGTAAAAAAAGTGACCCCCAAAAAAATGAGAACTCCTTTGTAGAGTTCTCATTAAGTTGGTAACTATGTTGCTCCTGGAAGACTAGATTCTTGGCAAGTTTCATCACCCCTTGGTTGTCACATAAAATGGGTGTTGGCTCTATTTGTTGCATCTGCATATCTGAAAGCATCCTCCTAAGCTAAACCGCCTCACATGCTCCTTTCACTACTCCTTGATATTTTTCTTCTATCGATGAAATGGTTATTGTATGATGCTTCTTTCCGGTCCATGTGACTGCACTTATTCCAAGGCTGAAAACATATTCAGAAGTAGATTTTATGTCATCAATAGAACCTACCCAATCTGAATCTGTATACCCACACAACTTAGGGTCTTTTCTTTTTTTGTACATAATGCTAAAGTCAAGTGTCTCTTTCACATATCACAACACTATCTTCGTTGTTGTCAAATTCTCTACCTTTGGTGTTGTCATGAATCTAGAAATGAAGCTCACAACAAAACTTAAATCAGGTCTAGCGGTTGTAAGATATATCAAGCTACCCACTCTTTGAATGTTTAATTTTATTTATTTTATTTTATTTTATTTATATATATTCAAATTATTTTTTTAAGGTTTTTTTTATATAAAATTTTAGTTTTGGCGTAATTTTAAGTTTTTTTTTTAGATTTTTAAAATTTTGTATTAAATATTTTTTTTTAGGATTTTTAATATGTGTGTGTGTGTGTGTGTGTGTGTTTAACCTTTTTAAAGTGTTTTTGGCTATAAATTTAATTTTTTACCCCTTTTTTTTAATTTTCTCTCATTTTCTCTTAGTTATTATATATAATTTTAATTTTTTTTGTTTTTTTTTTCTATTTAGTTTTTTAAATTTTTCTTTATTCTTTTTTTATATATAAATTGGCTTTCGATTTTTTTTTTTAATTTTATTAATTTCAATTGTTTTTTTTTCTTAGTTTTTAATTTATCAAAAAAAAAAAATTTATAATTTTTTTGCTAAATATTCAAAAATAGTGTTATTTAACTATAATTATTTTCTATGTATTGAAGTAAAGCTAAACAATGTGTTAAAAATGATGTTTTCGACTATATTTTAAAAGTATGGAACAACAAATTAATTAAGGAAACACAATTATATGAAAAATCATAATTTAAAAAAAGTAACTCGTAAAAAATATTTTTAAGATTGAAACAAGTATGGGAAAATGACTAGAAACACCGTTGAATAAAAAAAAAATGAAAAAATTGAAAATAGAGGAAAAACAAGCATTTAAAAAAACAATGTGGAAACATTGTGGATCGAAAATTTTAAAATACTGAAAAACCACCTAAAAAGGGAGGGGGGTGCTACCAGTAGCACCATTTTTAAAAATGGGGTAAAAAATGTGACCCCCCAAAAAATGAGAACTTTGTAGAGTTCTCGTTAAGTTGGTAACTATGTTTCTTGTGGAAGAATAGATTCTTGGCAAGTTTCATCACCCCTTGGTTGTCACATAACATGGGTGTTGTCTCTATTTGTTGCATCTTCATATCTAAAAGCATCCTCTTGAGCCAAACTGCCTCACATGCTCCTTTCATTGCTTCTCGATATTATGTTTCTATTGATGAAATGTCTATTGTATGATGCTTCTTTCTCATCCATGTGACTTCACCCGTGTCAAGGCTAAAAACATATTCATAAGCGGATTTTTTGTCATCAATAGAACCTTCCCAATGTGAATCTGTATACCCACACAGCCTAGGGTCTTTTCTTTTGTTGTACAGAATGCCAAAGTCAAGTGTCCATTTCACATATCACAACACTCAATTTTTTGTTGTCTAATGCTCTACCTTTGGCATTCTCATGAATCTGGAAACAAAGCTCACAACGAAACTCAAATCAAATCTAGTGGTTGTAAGATATATCAAGCTACCCACTAGTTGAATGTACATTGGCACACTAACTTCCTTAGAGTCAGTTTTGGCTTAAAGTTTCAACCCTTTCTCCATAGTTGTAGACGAGATTTTGCAAGTTGTCATTCTGAACTTATCCAACAAACTCCTAGCATTTTTTTTTGTGAGACAAAAATGTTGCTACATGTTTTCCAAACTTCTACACCTAAATAATAGTGTAGGAGGCCTAGATATGTCATGTCAAAAGTTTTTCTCAAATTGAATTTGATCTATGTTATTACACTTGCCTTGCTACCTATAATAATGATATCATCTACATATATGACCAGAAGGATGATATCATTAACAACTCTTTCGACATACATGTTGGAATCTGAAGGACTCAACTAGAACCCGCGTTCATCCAAATACTTGTCAATATTGATGTACCATGCCCTAGGTGTTTGTTTCAAACCATATAGAGCCTTATTTAGTTTGCAGACTAGATTCTCCTTCCTTTAAACCTGAAAACCCTGAGGTTGATAAATGTATACCTCTTCCTCCAAATATCCATTGAGGAAGGCACTTTTCACATCCATCTGGTGGACTTTACAACCATTTTGTATTTTTGACATGGATAGAACAAGATAAATGGTACTCATCTTTGTTGTAGGATAAAATATCTCCTCATAATCAATTCCCTCTTTCTGAGAGAACCCTTTTGCAACCAACCATGCTTTGTACTTGTCAATGATACCATCTTCCATGTACTTGACCTTATACACTCATTTGAAACCAATGGGTTTATTCCCTGATGGAAGTGGTGTGAGATCCCAAGTCTTATTTTTCATCAAACTCCCATGTTCTGTTTCCATGGCCTTTTCCCATTCAAGTCTCCCTTATGCTTCCTTGAATATTTGTGGCCCATATATTTCCTGAATATTGGCCATGATACCAAATTTGATTGTGTTTGTTCTATTTTTTCTATTTCCTCTTGATGATCGTCCCTCAATCATTTCTCCTATTCAAACATATCCAATGGTGTTGTTCCACCCCTTGGATATCTTCTTGGCATATTCCTCATCCAAGTCAGCATTTCCATCATGAATTTGGCCACCTATATCTGGATCAGACATTATTGGTCTAGGATGCTCAGAATCTTCCCCCCCTTCGAGTGGAGCTACCTGAAGCTTGACACTTGAATCCTCAGTCACTTATGGATTATTAGTAATTCAAAACTTGGGAGAAGTTTGGAAATGTCCAACCTCCTCATCGATAAAAACATCTCTGTTGAATCTCATCTTATCAGTGTGAGTATCAACCAACTTGTAATCCTTATGAGTGTCGTTGTACCCTATAATTATCAGCTTCCTTCTCTTTGGATCTAACTTGGTTCTCTTCCCAGCTAGAATCCAACTGTAGGCAGTTGAACCAAAGACTTTAAGATGACTTGATTTGGGTTTTCTTCGATACCATGCTTCCTCTAGGGTCTTCTACTTCATCTCCATCGTGGGAGGTCTATTCAATAGGTATATTGCTATGAAAACCACCTCATCGCAAAACATGTTTGGAACGAATTTGTTTTGCAACATACATCTGGCCATCTTTATGATAGTATGGTTTCACCTCTCAACCACTCCATTTTGATATGGAGTGTAGGGTCTAGTATATTTTCTTTGGATCCCATGTTTAGTACAAAGTTATTGAATTATTTTGAGAATAATTCCACACCATTATCGGATCGAAGAGAGGTAATATGAAAACATGAATCTTTCTCTACTAATTATTTGAACTTTTTGAAATTCATTCAACATGTCATATTTTAATTTTAGAAAATACATCCACATTTTCCTACTGAAATCATCAACAAACAAAAGGAAATACATGGCATCGATGATTGATGTCATATTCATTAGTCCACATATTTCTGCATGAACCAGCTGAAGGAATCTATGCGCTCTCTAAGCTTGTCCTTCATCAAATGGAATTTTATGTTTCTTCCCTACCTTGAAATCTCCACAAACTCCTTGGATCTTCTGTGGAATGTCCTAAATCCCATATACCATTTTCTCTCATTCCAACTGAGAGAGGTAGGTCAAGTTTAGGTAACGATACCTATGATCCCATATGGTACTTATGTCAATTTCACTCTTAGCTACTAGTGCATGCTCTTTGACCTATCCAATATCCACCAGTCTAAACAACTCGAGGTCCTTCACACCAAGTGAAACAATATTCGTGGTCTCCCTGTCAACTATGTAGAATTTGTGATTACTAAAGTTGACATATAGATGGGTTCATGCCTCATAATATGACTGATTGAAAGCAAATTAAGCTCCATATCTCTCACATAGTATAAATTGAGGAACATGAGCATTTCCCTCAAAAGGAAATCTACACATTTCATGTGCCAATAATAGTATACTCCTCTCCACCACCGAATATCACAGAATACTTGGATGAACAAGGTGAATACTCTGTGAACCAATCTTATCTATTGGTGAAGTGTCGTGATTCCCTTGAATCGATGAACCAAGAAGATGACTTGGATTGATCTACTTGTGTCGTGGCCATAAATGCATAGAAGGTCGACTCCTTCTCTTTTGTGTGTTCTATGACATGAGCCTTCTTTTGAGGCCCTCCTTAGTTGAATTGTTTATATACTAACCTTTTTTATGCAGTGCTTCTTCATATGTGCTACCTTGCCACAATAGTGATAGGTGATGGTCTTTGGGATCTTGGATGCATCCTCACCATTTCCCTTACTGTTCATCTTTGCCAATTTTCTTTTTCCCTTGGCATTGGCTACAAAGGCTTGTTATGAACCCTCGATATCACTACTACTACCAAATTCTCTCTTCTGTATGTCATGCTATAAGAGCTTATTGTACAAATCTCCAAACTTCAATTCAACATCTGTAGTAGTGATGTGCAGGGTCTCTATGAAGTGCTCATAAGCATGTGGTAATATTTTCAGTGTGATTACCATTGTGTCCTCTTCTTCCATGTTTCATTCAATGGCCTCCAATTGTTCTCGGATGTCCTTGATCTTGAGTGAGTGYTCCTATAATGATTCACCCTCACTCATTGTGATCGAAAACAACATGTTCTTCAAGAAGAAGGATCAACCCTTGTCTGAAGTCTCATGCAGATCTTTCAAATGCTTCCAAATCATGGTGGAAGTATTCCCGATTTGAACCTCAAGAAGCATCTCATCTGTCACTAACAAATTGAGCAACATAATTTCTTCTTTGTCTCTTCCATAAAACATGTCTTGGTGTTTACCTGTAACATTGGGTCGAGTTATCTTTCCAAGAACGATATTTGACAAACACCTATACTCAAAAATAGATAACATACATTGCTTCCATGTATTGTATTTCTTCCTAGAGAACTTTTGGTTGCCTTCCAGCATGATGTTGGAAAACAAAGCCATAGATACAAGTCAAGAGTGCGAAAAAATAAACTGAATCAAAAAAATAAATGAAAAATACCTATTCTTCCCTCCCTGAAACTGCAACACGGGAGTAGAAACACCTATATACTTGCACTAAAAAGATGTACCAACCATGTACTAATGAGAAACACACAGATTTGTGAGAAATTTATTTCAATCAACCCAAAAAAACTCGAATTTGTGTACCAATAGCTGAAACTTCATAGATCTAGATAGATTTGTCCTCAAATAGATCAAAAACCAGTCAAATCTGCTAATAACCAGCACAAAAAGAGAAAATCAATTTCTCCTTTGATCTATTGAAAAATAATAGTTCAACATCTAAAACTTCCAGATCTACAAATCTGGGCACCAATATAGGAAAAAATTAGTGTCAATCTGCTTCCAATTCATCTATACTATCAAGAAAACTGGGGAAGAGGATATTTTTGGACGCAACTTAAAATATTGTACACTTTTCTGAGCAATTCCGCACAATTCCATACATTTTTTGTATGATTGTAATGTTGTACCATACAACTGTTCTGTACAACCTTCATAGTTGATATTTGAAAACAACGACTGAAAAATCATTGCATGGTGGTTGAAAATGAAAAAATAAATAGTTGGCCTTGCTTCAAAAAAAATGAAACCCTTTTAGCTCTTCAATGTGCTACACTTGTGATCCCTTGATCCATCTTTGTCGACATCAGTCCCTAGGTCTTCACGCTCACACAAACTTTATGGCACCTAAACTAGTAAAGTCACAAGAGTGGAAACCTTTTTATTTCAAAGGCCTAAGACCCTTGATATGACTTTTAAAACACTAGGCTCTTATACCATATTACAAAAATCGAGCACATAAAGAAAACCAAGATAACTCGAAAGAGTTCTCCATATTGTATATTAAATGAGAAAGTGAAATCTTTCTTATATAGAGCTACAATCAAGTATGGTCAATCCACTTTATGAATGTGGAGTAAAACGATAAAGTGAAATAAAACATAAAATCATAAGATAACCTAAAGTCAAATTGACTTTATTAATGCCTAAGTCTAATATCTAGTTGACCATTATAAACTAACATTTATTTTAACAGATAAATGATATAAGTTATAAAATGAATTAATTTATTGTAAATGGATCATGAACATGAGATTTATCATGCATTCCCGTCATCTTATAACATTTTCCGCAAATTATAAATCCCTTATCATTTATTATTCCATTATCATTCATTGTCCATGTTCAAATAAATTAATGATTGTTTGGTAAAGATGTATAGTTCAGATATTTGGAACAACAAGTAAAGAGAGGATTGTTTGTCAGATTATTTTTTTTCCTATCTATTTTCCCTCATTCCCTTTTATTATCCGTTGGCATGCTTGATTTCTTGGTCTTTTCAGAGCCATTGCTAAATAATTTGAAAGAAAAATAGTATTTGATGTTTAATATATTGTCTCTTGTATATTCACTAATTTAATTATTGATGCATATAGCTGATTTTTTTTCAGTTATGGCAGTAATTGCAGTGGAAACAAAGGAAACGGAGGTTAGAGAGGAAGAGTGCCTAAAATTTTTGGGTAGTGAGAAAGAAACAAAAGAATGATATTCTTGATCCACTTTGATGTCAATTCAGAGGAGTTCAACCAGCTGGTGAAAACTAGCTATTTGAACCTTATTGACCATCCTTCTTTAAGTCCACCTCAAACACCTATTGCTCCTCCTATACAAACTCACCCGAAAATAGTTGATTTTCCTGAGCCACCTCCTATGCAACCTGCTAATGGTGGATGGGAGGATATTCCTGCAAATCCTCCTTCCAGCATAGTTCAATGGCTTAATGTCCCATTGACACCACCTCCTCCTATGCATCATATGCCTCATGTTGCTTATGCAGCCTCCATGGAACATTCTATCCAAGTTCCCAGAAACTATATAGCACTGCCCCTTGAACCTCAGTTGGATAAAGGAAAACAACCCACAATATCCTAAAGCTCTAACGCATCTAAGGCCCCCTCCATACAATAAAGACTACCCCTTGTCAATACTACTCCAAAATTGTTCTGTGTATGCCAAGTCTAAGTTGGGTTTCGAACATGTTCCCATATTATGGATGGTTAGCTTTTAAATTATTTACAAGATTTTCTCTCTTACATTATTTATGCTACCAGCAATATTATGTGTCAATGCATATTATTTGATAAGCTTATACGGTTTCGAACCAAGAATATAAGTATTATTTCTAATACATAATGAATATATGTTGGTTAAATACTTGGTTATATAAGATTTGAACCCTGATTTTATATGAAAGGAACTTGTTGCATATGACTAAAAAAGAACCATATATGTAGCCATATCTATGGCAATGTTTTGGATTTGAAGTTGATGATTATATCATAATTATGGATCATATTTTTATTAGGTTTATATCTAGTTGTAGTCAGATTGTGCTGGACACATCCCCAATTCTTTGATATGACTACATGCCCATCATTTCTCTTGTTGATTACATTGTTTGATCCCACCCAAGTAACCTATGTCTCTTTAATTTAAATTCGTGATGATATGATATCAATGAATTGTTGGTTCAGTTCATATATTCACACAATTTTACACGCATAATTTGGTTTGAACTCTTGGTAACTCAACATAAAAAGTGTTTGGATAGAAATAAAAGTCATTTAATCTTATTCAATATTTAATTACGAAGCCAACCTATAGTTCTAAATCTAACACCAGTTTTGAAAACAATTCCAAAAGATCATTACTAGTTTGACATCCAGATAGTATGATATAGGTTTGAGTGGTTGAATACAAAGATACCTTGCATGTGTAGAAGAGGATTAAAATATGAATAAAGAACTTATTTCATATAAGGACGGGGAATTATCCCCACATCATATATCACTTTCTAGAAATAATTCCTAAATTTCCCTAAACATATTTCATTCAATCTCATGGAATTACTATGCATGTTTATGTAAATATAAAACTTTAAAGAAGAAATATACTAGTATATTGATTTATATTACATTGATATTGGTTCTAGTCAAAATAAGATATATGAACAGGTTTTTTTTTTTGTTTTTGAAGAATTATGAGAATAAGAGGGATATTTTTGGCATACTTGAATATTATGGAAAATGGCTTATAATTGTTTTGTTATGAACTTTACTCAGATGGGAAATGATATAAGTTATGAACATAATTAATTGATTGTAAATGGATTATGAACATGATATTTATCAATCATTCCTATCATCTTATAACATTTTTCGCAAGTTAGAAATCCCTTATCATTTATTATTTTATTTCCAATCGTTTCCCATGTTAAAAGAAATTAATGATTGTTTGGTAAAGCATGTACAACTCAGATATTTGGAACAACAAGTAAATAGAGGGTTTCTTGTCAGATTATGGTTTTTCTTCCCTGTTTTCCCATATTTCGTTTCATTATGACTTGGCACGCTTGATTTCTTTGTATTTTCAGATCCATTGCTAAATCATTTGAAAGAAAAACAGTATTTGATGTTTAATATATTATGTCTCTAATATTCACTAATTTAATTATTGATGTATATAGATGAATTTGTTCAGTCATGGAAATAATTTCAGTGGAAACAGGGGAAACAGAGGTCAGAGAAGAAGAGCGCCTAATATTTTTTGGCAGCAAGGAAGAAACAAAAGAATGAGATTCTCAATCCACTTTAATGCCAATTCATAGGAGTTGTAAGGTACCAGATGTAATATAATATGCAGAAACAAGAATATTTAGCAGATATCAATGGAACAATTAAATATGAGAAGACCAACACAAGAAATAGCACCTTTATTCAAAGAAGGCAATGTTCACTTGCCTCTTCGAGGGGGAAACCTCCAACAGGGTAGAGCTTATTACAATAATTATCAATACAAGATTTCTCGTGACTCCTACTCTTATTTATATTAATTCTATCTTCTAAAGAACATTCTAGAGGAAGATCTTTCTATAAGTGAAAGCTTATATTAGGTCTTCTTACATTGACTTGTTCACATTTATTAAATAGGTCTTAATAACTACTTTTGGCCTTTATTACATGGAAAATATATTTAGGCCTTATTAAATAATGTTGGCCTTTATTACCCTATATGGGGTGCCAACTGTTAGCCACACCACATGAGGGCTTATGCATGCAAACCGCCCCCGCTCTCCTCGTATGGTGCCTCGATGGCGATCATTTAATCCAAACTCTCTTCAACTTGCAATTATACCTGCAACTATCCTCCACAAGGTACGACGTTTGTGTGATCTTGATGGCTCTCTAGAATCTTCTAAGGGTTAAACTCGTTGCCTTCCCCAGGAAGGCTTCTCATTTTGTTGGTCCTCATGTCTAGCGTGATCTCCATCTTCTTATTGTTCCTTCATCCATGTGATCTCTCTCCCTCTCCACCAGGATCTTCCTCTTGGTCATGAACATCTGTCTCACCCTTGACACCCTCCTTCACTACTCACCCTGGTGTCTACCTATGCCCAAAGAGCGATCCAAATCACTTTGATCCAGCTCTCACTCAACCTGGGGTGGTTGAACCCCCGCTGCCCATCACCAACCAGGTCCCTGCTGCATTTTTCCCTGTCACTCCATAATGGATAATTGATTTTCCCCTCCTCCTGATGTTGTTGAAGACCACAATCCAAAATTGTTTCCTCTAACCACTTCCGCGACTACCTCTCATCTCCCCAACCTGGATGCAACTTCCAACTATTTCCCTTTTCCTCTGCCTCATCCAGTCTTCACTAATGTTAAGAGAGAAACCTTGTTGGAGTTGTGTCGAGACAATGATGAGATGAAATTTTGTCAGAAGTTGATGGAGAAGTGCATGGACTGGCTTCTGGACTCGGGTGCATAGAACCTTGCTCAGTTTCGCACTGAAGAGGAGCTACTCAAGGAAATCATGGAGCCCAAGTGGTTGAAATCGTCCAAGCATGCCTTCCCCTACAGTTACACCAGCAAGCAATATGCATGGATTGTTACTTTTTGTTTTTTGTATCTTTTGATTGGCCTATCAAACTACAGAGTTATCAGGCCCGACATATTTTTTTATAGTGTCAATCATGTAATTATGTTAGATAGTAGTTACAAAAACATAATTCTATGGAACTTTTATCTCTGGTGGTGGGGCTGGTTTCCTTTCATTGTAGCCTCAACACCAGTTTTTGGAACCTCTTATGTAAATTTTGCTTCTAAAAGGTAATACAAACAACTAGATTACAAAAAAAAATATTATCCTTTATTACATGGAACATATATTATTATATCTACATGAGGGGTTAGGTCCCTAATAGGATTTCAACCAGCTAGTGAAAACTAGCTATTTGAAACTTGTTAGTCATCCTACTTTGCATCCACCTCAAGCATCTATTGCTCCTCCTCTACAACCTCACCTGAGCATATCTAATATTCTAGAGCCACATCCTATGCAACCTTCCAATGATGGTTGGGAGAACATTCGTGCAAATCCTACTTTCAACATAGTTTGATCTCCTAATGTCCCATTTCCACCACCTCCTCCTATGTATCATATGCCTCATGCTGCTTTTTCATCCTCCATGGCACATTATGTCCAAGTTCCCAGAAAATATAAAGAACTTCCCCTTGAACCTTAGTTGGATAAAGGAAAAAAGACTGTAATCTCCTTAATCTCTGACTCATTCAAGGCCTCCTCCATAAAATCAAGACTACCCCCTATCCAGACTGAAGGTAATGAAAGAAAAATGATGTTTAATGGAATGCACCTTGAAATAACAAGAGTAGAAGAAAATAAATATGTTGATACAAACATACTTAAGCACAGGATGATCTTTCAGAGAGAAGTAGACAAAGGGAGGCTACTTCAAACAAAAAATGGTATTTCTAATTTTATTTTTTTGATGGCCGCATTCCAGCATTGACATTTGAGGCATATTTTTGGGAAAATGGACATGATATTATTTGGAAACAATTTTATATCATGTCATTATGATATATTTGGGAGATACATGTATTTGATGATGTGGCATATTCATATTGGTTGCCTTTTTATTTTTGGTTGGTTGCATATTCATATTCATATAACTATTCCCTTATTATTTATTATTTCATGATTTTCATTTATATCCCATGTTCGAAGAAATGAATGATTGTTTGTTAAAGAATGTATAGTTTAGATATTTGTAATAACAAGTAAATAGAGGGATACTTGTTAGATTATGATTTGTCTTCCATGCTTTCCCTCATTCCCTTTCATTATCCCTTGGTATGCTTGATTGCTTTGTATTTTCAGATCCATTGCTAAATCATTTGAAAGAAAAATGGTAATTGATGTTTAATATAGTGTGTCTTGTATGTTCACTAATTTAGTTATTGATGCATATAGATGAGGTTTTTCAGTCGTGGTAGTAATCACAGTGGAAACAACAGAAATAGAGGTCAGAGAGGAAGAGTGCCTAATATTTTTGGGCAGTAAGGAAGAAACAAAAGAATTATATTCTCGATCCACTTTCATACCAATTCAGAGGAGTTATCATTTGGTGCAAATCGGCTATTTGAACCTTGTTGGTCATCCTTCTTTTCATCCACCTCAAGCACCTATTGCTCCTCCTCTACAACCTCACCTGCGAATAGTTTATTTTCCTGAGCCACCTCTTATGCAACCAACCAATGATGGATGGGAGAACATTCGACCAATCCTCCTTCTGGCATAGTTTGATGGCCTGATTTCCCATTGCCACCACCTCCTCCTATGAAGCATATGCCTCATGTTGTTTTTGTAGCCTCCATGGCACATTCTGTCCAAGTTACTAGAAACTATGAAGAACTACCTTTTGAACCTTAATTAGATAAAGGAAAATAACATGCAATCTCCTTAATCTCTAACTCGTTTGAGGACTCATCCATACAATCAAGACTACCACCTGTCTAGACTGAAAGTAATGAAAATAAGTATGTTGATCCACTCTAGAAGATCAAGAGTATAAGAAAATAAGTATGTTGATCTAGACTTGCTTAAGCACATGAGTGCTCTTTCAAAGGGAAGTAGACATTTGTTTGAAGGGAGGCTACTTCAAACAAAAAATATTATTTATGATTTTGTTGTTTTCATGTCATTCCCACGTTGACATTTGAGACATATTTTTAGGACAATAGACATGATATGATTTTAAAACAATTGTATATCATGTCATTATGATATTTTTTGGAGACATAAGTATTTGATGATGTGAAATATTCATATTGGTTGTTTTTATATATTTTTTATGATGTTGATATATGCATGATATTTGATTTAAATTTGGAGTTACATGGAAAATGTTGAAAATAAAAGAATAATAGACATATGGGGACCCCACCTATTAATCATTATTTATTATTAACCCTTATTTTAAAATAAACTTTTCATCTCCTAACTAAATTTATTTAACTTTATAAAAAAAGGTAGTTGAACCAATTAAACTACTTTTTGAAGACATAAAAGGAGGAAAGAAAGGACAAAACAAGGACATGAGAAAATAGAGAGAGATACTTCTGATAAGGTTTGCTCTTGCCTCAAGTGAGAATATATATTCATGCATTCATTTCTGAGTTTCTTCATAGCTAAGTTATCTTGTTGATAGCAGGGTTATTCTAAAGGTGGTGAAAGAAAGAACTGGGAAGCATTGATTATTGACATGCTCCAAAGGTCATACATTCATCTTGAAAGTTTGTTTAGTCTTAATTATAAGTTCTGAATTTTGTTTCAGTGTTGATTAATGCTAGTTTTTCAAAGTCAAGACTATGATGCACTTGTAGCTTTGATTGATCCAGTTTAATTTTTAATCTTAGTCTTCTTATTTGAGACACCAGTTGTTTATGTATGAGTCAAATTACGTCTTATAATTCTAAATCTAATTTTGATCCAAACTCTCGTAGGGGTTTATAAAGGGAAACTTGGTTGTAACTCAGAATGATATCAATAAAATCATTTGTTGATTTCTTCTCATGAGAATTGTTGTGCACTAAATTTTTATATTTTTGTTATCTTGCATTTACTTATTCACTTGTTTATAATTTTCGTTTGCAAACACTTTTTATATTTTTTAACAAAATATTTTACATCAAAGAATACAGATTTTATAATAGCATCATATCCAAGAAGTTATTTCTTGAGGTATGATTGAGATTTTTGACAGGCTATAAGCCCAGGTTGATAATATTGCCTATCTCACATAGCCTAGTGATATTCGAAAATGATTGAGTGAGGATATAACCACTCCTCCCATCAATGCCTATGTCAAGGCTTATCAGTTCATATTTCATGAATTGACCACTTAGTTTGCAAAATTTTCAACGTTGACCCCTTTTGTGGTTCATTGGGAGAGTCTCGTATGAACATGGCATTTCACATAAAATAAATTGAAATATGTTCATTTGCTAGAAAATACAGTGTGTTCACCTTGTAAGGCTCATGATAATATTTCCAATGGGCTATCATGCACCTAATTCCGAGTTCGTATGACCAATCAATGAAGGTCACGAATTGCACACCTCCTAAATGGCCAAAATCCATAGTTGTGACTTCATAATATTTTTTGTTTTGATATATTACTTAAAATAAAAATCATTCCTAGAGGTGATATAGAACAATGTGATATATTTCCAACGGTATATCATATGCCTAGTTTCAACCCCCAGTTGTTGAGAACGAACCTTTACAGTTTCAAGGCTTGTTGAACATAGTACCAAAGTTCTATTGGCTTCTTCTCAAGAGCTCTTAGTGTTTGTACTTGCTTGTTCTTCTTTGGTTGTTGGGACTTGGATGCTTTCTAGTTGAGGGTTGAAAGGTAGTAGTAGATACTTTTTGTGTTAGCTATCTCGAGGAGGGATTGATTAGCTAGGTATTTCTTGTTAGTTTCTTGGGTTTAACTTGCTTGATTTTACATACTAAAAACTCGTGTATGTCTTTTTTAAAGTGAATGTATGTACAAATTTTAGGAAGAATCAGAGCATATCAGTCGTATCTAGCAACTAGGAGGTCTAGGGGTCCAATAGGATAGCCCTTAATCCCTCTTTTCATTGTTGTTTATAGTTGTTTGTTTCATTTTCTGTTTTTTTTTCTTTTCTTTCTCTCATTTTATGTGTTTGTTATTGTTGTCTTGAATAGACAGATTGACCATTTTGGTCGGTTTACCCTTTTGGGACAGCCTTCTTAGTTGATTGTTTTATATGTGTTAGTTTCAAATTTCTATTCTCTTTATTTCATTTATGTTACATAAATGCACCAAAATTTTTATTGCTAACTTTCTAGAAAGTAATCAATTGTCCATTGTACTTCACCCAAGTGGTCAAGAACCACTTGAATACATGTTTGAGGCAAAGGAGCCAGTAGGGAAGCAAGAAAAAATCAGTGAACAACTTTGTAAAATTATTCCCCCATACTTGTATTTTCATTTGTTTTGAGTTTAATTGGTTTAATCAATCTTTCACACACTTCACTGTTAACATAGCCTTCATCTTAAAGAAAAAATCTTGGTTTTTAGTTAATTTTTTGTTCATGGAAGTCAACAATTCTTCTTTGTAAATTTTCATTTATTTAGTCTTCATTAGATCATTTCCATCCCTTAACCAAAAAACTAGTTGAAGCTCCCTTGCACATGGCAGCTATGTGGCCCACAAAGAGCTTCAACCCCATTCCTTTGGGCTAAGTAGCATAGGTGATTTCATTAATTATTTATTGATTTTTTTAAAGTACCATGCCACCTAAGACGAAGACAAAAAGTCGCATAACCATGTGATTGGGTGATGGTTGGGTTTCCCTACCATCATACCTTACTATGATTAACCTCGGGTTTAGTAGGGAGGGTGAATTGGTACTCGTAGTATTGTTTATTTTCATTTATTTCTCACTTACAGGTTGCTTCCCCTAAATGGGAACATTCAAAAAAATAAAAACCAAAAACCAAAAACATGCAAAAAATCTAGAAAAGAAATCAAGGGTCCGCCCCATGAAACAAAACTATATATATATATATCAATTTTGTTGACTAAGAGACACACTTGTGAAAGAAATACATGATCTCACCACGTGGATGACTAGGTCAATTTCAATTTCTAGAACACTAGAAGTCAAAGCTAGGGAATATTCATAAGGGGCCCTTTGAAATTTATCTACCTGGTATTGATTGAGTAATCTATTTTGCTTCAAATTAGTCTTGTTGGTAAATTTCATGGTTTATAACATTGAATAGCTTAGCTTGGATTAGAATACTACTCTGCTTGGGCAAGCTCAACTAAAATCCCTCAGGGGGGTCTTGAGCCTCTTCCTTTACACATACATCCTTCTTCCATCCAATTAGCTTTAAGAGCTTGAAAGTGCTAGTGATGAGAAGGGGCTAACCCCTCTTTCTTTGAATTGCATGAGGCACTCATCGTTCTAAACAAGTGGTGTACACAAGCTCACTCTCTTTATACTAGGTGGAATCATTGCAAGATAATAAGTGTGAGCCTGATCGAGAGGACCTTCATAACTGTGTGGTAACCTTGCATGAATTAATACAAACCCCGCGCCCTTTTGGAATGACCTCCGGTCGTGTGGTGGTTTTCCATATGGCCACGGGCCATAACCGTTTGCAACCGTTTAAACAAAACGTGCCAAGTTTAAAAACCTCGCGCGTTAACATACACGGTCGCATAACACGCATATAACCGGGGGTCGGGGCTAAGCCCCGGCCCCACCCCCCGCTATTTATTACCACATGTAAATTTAAATACAATTAAATGCATACATGTAACAAGCAACACATAATGGTGCAATGGTCAACGGACGGTGTTAAGGCGTAGCGCGGAGGGGAGGTCCAGGGTTCAAATACCCCGGGCCCAAAAACTTTTTGATATAGCCCTCATTGGCTAAATCCGGGGTGCCACGTGGTAGCTCGTGATTGGGCCACGTGGCACCTTAACCACCAATCAAACCTTGACACGTGTCGGCTTCTGATTGGTCCACGTGTCTTGCCACTTGTCAAGCCATACTGCCACGTCACTTTGTCGCGCCAGCTCTGTCGTACGCACTGTCAGCTTGCCATGTCATCTTCTGTACGCCATGTCAACTGCCACGTCACTCGATCCACGTCATCTGCTGATGTCATCCATGCCATGTGTCACCCTTCCAGTGGTGACACGTGTCACCTTCGGATTGGCCCAACTGTGTGCCAAAAGTGCCAAATCTGCCTGACACGTGTCGCCTTCCGGTGCTGCCACGTGTCCTGTATGAAAACTGCCACGTGTCATCGTACAGACCTGCCACGTCACCTGTACGGACCTGCCACATGTCATCGTATGGACTGACACGTGTCCTGTACGGACTATACGGACAGGTACAGTCAGCATCCCAAAATTTTGCCTGTTTGGCTCAGCGGACAAAATGCGATATCTTCTCCATACGGACTCCGTTTGACATAAAAATTATACCACCGGAATCAGGAAGACGAACCGGACGCAATGGTGTTGGTTTCATCAGATTCCGATCACTTTCATTTTTGAGCATTTTTCATGCCCTGACAGCCTTCTGAATCCGATTTCGGATCACACCTCCCAACAATAAGACCTTTTGGTCCCCAAAAGGTTACAGACCACTTGACAAGCTCGGGATAGGCCACCCGGCTTGCTCTTTGTCTCTGGAAGATGATTACATCAGGGGAAGCAAAACACAATGAAGCTAAGACATCCACTTCTGGCAGAACCAAGTGATTGTTTTCCTTCCTTCATGGCGTTCTTCTTGCTTCGCTGGTAATCCTTCCTCCTTCGTGGGTGCATGTAAAATCCTCTTTCCCTTCTTTGGATGAAGCTCCGGATTAAGCTTCTAACAGCTAGCCTCTTGATGTCCACTCTTGCTGCAAAATGTACAACGAGTTTTTGGCATCCAGACCTGCTTAACCTTCTCCTTCTTCTGTTGTGGACTTGAGCCTTTACGTCGTTTTTTCTTCTTGGACAACATAGGTTTCCTGTACAAATTTTGTCTCTTCCAACACTTGGTAACACAATGCTTAGGTGAATGACAATAAGCACATGGATAAAGTTTCCACAAGTTCCGGTTTGCTTGATTATGCTTGTTATAATCAAAAGGATAATTAACAAAAACATGACCATTATACCTTCCATGCTGATCTTCACCTTTCT
>ML786900.1:330591-348259 GCA_009831015.1 Picea engelmannii | reverse complement strand
TGTATGTGCCAACTCATCAACTACTTGTCTCAACCATGTACCCAACATGTACCTCAAACAAAATCCCTCATCGATTTCATCATCCAAATATGATTTGTAACTATGTAATAGACCTGGTGTATATGAACACATATCTGCAAACCTTCCTTAACTTTAACAACAAGAGACTATCATTTTCATCAAACTTTACTTTAGTCTCACGTCACTAATTTTGGATTAGTCAAAAACCCTAACTTACAATAATCATAACTATGTACTTGTAATGAATAAAGATCTGAAATTGGTAAGCAATGTTCTTCAGTGTCTTTTATGCAATTCCTCCAGATTTCACTACTTGGAACCTCTTAGAAAATGAGTTATAGAAAAAATGGCATACCTTGTTGAATTTTGGTTTATTCAAGAGAGCGAACTTGTAGAGCGTGACCCACAAAGAATATTTGTTGTATCCATCTGAAATTTGTACATAGAATACTACAGACTGTACTCTAACCAATACATTTGGTCTTACTGAATTTGGATCTGTTATGAATATGTTATGGCGTTTTCACCCGAAACACCTGTTTTAGACTAGTTTCGGGACTAGCCACAAACCCTATTTTCCATGGCGTGTAACTCCAAAAATAAAAAGAACCACAAGTTGAAATATCTATCACAACTACTTGGATATGTTTCCTCAATGTCCTCCCAATTCCCCAGTCTGAATCATTCTAGAAAAAAAATTATTATTAAAATGGTGAGATGACATGTAAATAACATACCTTAGAAAGCATCATCAAAAGAATTTATCCTCCCTTAAAACTTGGCCTTCTTTACTTCACCTTCCCTATGAAATTTGGCTTAGATATCCTTTGGTTACCTCAGTCACTTGTAGATATTCAATAGGCTCAAGTGTGATTAAAATGAGATAGTCTTGCCTCTTATTTAAGCTTTCATGTAGCTTCCTCAAGGGGTTACCTTTTAACCATCTTAACCCACTTTCCTTATTTTAGGGCTAGCCCACTTCTAACCACTTGTCCACTTAGTAATTTATCCATTAAATTTATTATTTAAATAATTTATTTTGCATCCTATTTGACTTATAGTACACTCATCACTTCACTTTATTATTTAAATGATTTCTTCTTTGCAAACACTTCGACTAATTTGACCTTTTGGGGGTTCTAGATGACTCATGAGGGTTCTCCAACTTCACATGGCCATAAATCTCTAACCGTGAGATGTTATGTGACTTTCCACATACCACCAAAAATGGCATGACATGCACTATCCATCTAGAATAGTCTTACCTACAAATATATCAAAACTCATACCATTATCCATAAAACAAACTTGGGTCCATTACCTAAACCTTTGTGCTACTGAAATTCTCTACCGGGCTTTCTTGAAGGGTTGACATCAATGACAAACCACCCAATTAATCAACAATATCCCCCTTTGGCATTGATGGCAACACTCTGATGCAATACTGAAGTAATTTCATGCAATATTGAAGTCATATCACTCATGCTCCCCCTGGAACCATGTCTCTATGCTCTGCATCTGATAAATCTCTCCCGCTTTGTCTTTAATGGAAAAGGTATCTTTACATATGGGCTTTCTCCCCCTAACTGACCTGTCTTTGGGGATACTCCCCCTGACTGAACTCTTCCTGAAATTGATCTCCTGACCTAAACTATCCTCTTTATGGTGCTTCCTCGTGTAAATCTAAGACATATAAGATAAGCATTCAAAAGCATTCATTTTGGAGTAGAAATTACTCTGAGTCTCTGGCGAATATACTCAAAGTATTCTCCTGGAAGAGGTTTTGTAAACATGTCTACCACTTGGTCTTTTGTACCCACATATTCAACTCTGATGTTCTTATCTGCAACTTTCTCCCGTAGAAAGTGATACTTGATTGGGATGTGCTTCGTCTTAGAGTGCATCACCAGGTTCTTTGAGATATTGATGGCGCTTGTATTATCACAATAGATTGGAATGGGCTCATCATACTCAACCTTTATATCTGTCAGAGTTTGTTTCATCCATAGAAAATGTGTACAACATGTTGGTGTTGCAATATACTCTACCTCGGTTGTAAATAAGCATATTGATGATTCTTTCTTGCTTAGCCATGATACTAAACACTCACTCAAGTATAATGTTGCTCCACTGGTGCTTCGTCGGTCATCAATGCAACCTGCCCAATATGCATCTGTTTAGGCAATAAGTGATAGATCCTTTCCTTTTGGATACCATAATTCAAACTCTTATGTTCCTTTGAGATATCTGAAAATCCTCTTCACTACTACGACATGTGTTTCCTTTGGTGTTGCTTGAAATCGTGCCACTTGTCCACCTGCTTGCATTACATTTGGTATGGATTTTTTCACATATAGTAAGTTGTCAATCATTGACTTGTATTGCCTCTGGTCTGTAGACTTTGAATCATCATATTTGCTCAACTTGCAACTGGTTTGCATAGGAGTGGTAACTAGTTTGCAATCTTCCATTCCGAACCTCTTTAGTATTTCTCTGATATACTTAGTTTGATAAATAAAAATTCATTGGTTTCTTTGACGTATCTGAAGACCCATAAAGAAGGATAGTTCTCTAAGTAATGACATTTCAAATTCATTATGCATATCATTTTCAAATTTCTGGCTTAACCTGTCATCATTGCTTCCAAAAATAATATCATCAACATAAACTTCAATTAATAAAATACTATCTTAAGTTACCTTAATGTAGAGGTTGGTGTCTTCACTTCCTTTTCTAAACCCTTCCTAATGTAGATATTTATCCATTCTAGAGTACCATGCTCTAGGAGCATGTTTTAGACCATACAAGGCCTTCTTCAATTTACACACATAATCTGTGTTCTCTGACAACTGAAATCTTTCTGGTTGTTCAATGTAGACTTCTTCTTCAAGTTCCCCATTCAGAAAAGTTGATTTTACATCCATCTGATACACTTTAAAATTCTTGGAGAAAACATAAGCTAAAATCAATTGGATTGCTTTCATTCTGGAAACTGGGGAAAATGTCTCTTCATAGTCGATTCCTTCAACATGTGATTATCCTTTACATACCAATATAGCTTTGTTCCTTGTAACTTTTCCATCTTCATTCAATTTATTTCTGAATACCCACTTTGTGCCAATCACATTCTTATTCATTGGTATTGGAACCAATTCCCAAGTGTCATTATTCTCTATTTGATCCAATTCTTCATCCTTGGCCTTATTCCAAAATTCATCATTGCTAGCCTCTTCAAAATTGTTTGGTTCAATTGTAGATGAGAGTGCTAGGTGTGTTTGTTCTAGTGAACATATTCTTCTTCTAGTCTCAACTCCTGCATAATTGTTTCCAATAATCTGATCTGAAGGATGATTCTTCTGTACTCGTTTGCTAGGTGTCTTTAGAGGCACTTGTTGAACTTTCTCTTCTACTTCTGTCTGATTCTCTTCATCTTCCCCTTCTACTTCTTCTTCATCTTCTGCTTCTTCTTCGTAAAGTTGTTCCATTGATTCATTTTCATCTTCCTTTAATTTTCTTCCACTTGTTTCATCAATTGTTACATTGATGTTTTCCACAACTTTGTTCAACCTCAGATTGTAACACTTGTATGTTTTCCTTGTACTTGAGTAACCAACAAGTACTCATTTGTCCACACAAGAGTCAAACTTTCTCATTCTGTCATCTTCTCTTTTGAAGTAGCATTTTCTTCCAAATAATCTGAAGTGCTTCACATTTGTTGGTCTTCCTTGCCATAGCTCGTAGGTAGTTTTGTCAGTGTTGTTTATGAGCATTACTCTATTTTGAATGTGAACCGATGTATGCATTGCATGTGTCCAAAAGATATCTATCAATTTGGAATCCATTAACATTGTTCGAGCCATTTCTTGTACTATCATGTTCTTTCTTTCAACAACTCCATTCTATTTAGGTGTCCTAGCAATGGAGAATTGTCTTTTTATTCCATGCCTGCTACAGTAGTCCATAAATTCCTTTGAAGTGAACTCTTCTCCATTATCAGATCTCAAACATTTTATTTTTGAATCCATTTCATTTTCAACCATTTCCTTGTAGACCTTGAAATTTTCAAAAACTTTTGACTTATTCCTGAGAAAGAAAATTGCAGTCATTCTTGTATAATGATCAACTAATAACATAAAGTGTTTCTCACATTTTAAACCCTTTGTTGTAGTTGGTCCAACTAGATCAGTATACACAATTTCCAATGGTCTTGTCGTTGAATATTCCTTTGATTTAAACCTGGTGTTTGTTTGTTTTCCTTTTTGAAAATGCTTGCATAAAGTGTTGATTGGTTTCGTAATCTGGGGCATTTACTAACCGCTTCATTTTTTATGAATCTAACAAGGTTATCCAAGTGTATATGACCCATTATTCTGTGTCATAGCCAACTTTCATCTTCCTTTCCTAGACAACACTTTTCATTTCCAATTTCACTTAATACATATATGTTGCTTGAAGTTTTTGCAGTTGCTACAATCAATTTTCCTGAACCTTCTTTTATTATCGCGCACTTTTGTGAATCGAAAGTAAATTTATTACCTTCGTCACACATTTGACTCACACTTAGAAGATTATGTTTCATATCTTCTACTAGTAGAACATTTTCTGCCTTGGTATTCTTGTTTCCAATTCTGACTGTGTTTTTTCCAATGATTTTAGTTGAATCATCATTTCTGAAGGAGAGTGATCCATCTATTTCCTTTCTTAATGTAAGCAACCTGTATTTATCACCTGTCATGTGTTTTGAACATCCATTTTCAACATACCAACCACATTTCTTCTGCTTAGCTTGTAGAGCGAGTGTGCATTCTTCATTGCTATATTGATTCTGCTTTCATATCCATATTCTCTTCTGAGTTTCATTTTTGTGACTATTGTTGTTTTGTTGTGATTCTCTAGGAGGAACTGTCATTCTACAATGTTTGGCCATGTGTCCAAATTTGTTACACTTGTAGAATTCTACTTCAGTGCTCAATGATTCAAACTTATTGTAACTTCTTCTTTGTGTTTCACTAGGCCTTCTTAGATAACTCTTTTGCGTATGACTTTCAAAGTTGTTTATGTTCCTATTGTTAGCTCTGAAATTTATAGCTTTATGTACAAAATTATTACATACATAACATAAACCAAAAAATATAGTTTGATACCTAGGAGTTGAAGATCTTCTTAAAAGAGTTTCTCTTCTGAATCATTCTTCTTCTTAATGCCTATTGTCGGTCGTTGATTCTGAAATATGAATTTTCTCGGTGGAGGAGTGTCCTTGTAATCTTCTTTGTAGGTCTTCATATCCCCTTTGATTATTTCTGCATAGATTTTTGGATATGTTTATTGTTCAGTTGTTTTAGAGCTTGATCCATTTTCTGTCTGATTGTATCCAAGTTCAAACTTGTCATGATGAGGCTTTTCATTGTTGATAATGTTATCCAAAACTTTTGAGTTTTTTTGCATATTTTGTTGATTAAGGTTGTTTGTCATTGATGTCAACCCTTGAAGAAATCTTTGTAGCACAAAGGTTGGGTAATAGAACCAAGATTGTTTGATGAAAATATGACTCGTTATTGTCTTGTCATGGTTGATAATAAGTAGAAATGGATGAACTTCAAAGTGATCCCCTTATGGTGAAAGCCCTCACGGGAAGACGCTTTGCGGATTGAGTTATCCTAGAAGTATGGTTAGAGAACCCATGCTTATTTCTGGAATAATGAGATGAAGATCAGTGAATTTTTCATTGAAACTATCCTATATGGATAGTTCTTTTCATTCCATTTCCGGTGGTATGTGGAACGTCACATAACTCCTCACGGTTAGAGAGTTATGGCCATGAGAAGTTGGTGAACCCAGGTTTGGGTAATGGACCCAAGTTTGTTTGATGGATAATGGTATGAGTTTTGATATATTTTTAGGTAATACTATTCTATATGGATGGTACATGTCATTCCATTTCTGGTGGTATGTGGAACGTCACATAACTCTTCATGGTTTGAGAATTATGGCCTTATGAAGTTGTAGGACCCTCTTATGTCATCTAGAAGCCCCAAAATGTCACAGTAGTCAAAGTGGTTTAAGAGATTTTAGAAGGTAATAATAAAGTGAATTTATGAATGTACTATAATTCAAAGTGAATACAAAACAAATTATTTAAATAATAAATTTAATGGAGAAATTAGAAGTGGGTTAACCCTAAAATAAGGAAAGTGGGCAAAGTGACCTAGAAGATGTTTTTAAGGAAACTACTTTGAGAGTATAGAGAAGAGGCAAGGCTCTCTAATTTTAGACACAATTGATCATATTGAATACCTATAGGTGTCTGAGGTAACCAAAGGATATCTAATCTTAATTTATGAGGGAATGTGAAGAAAAGAAGGCCGGAATTCAAAGAAGGATAAATTCTTTTGATGATGTTTTCTAAGGCATGTTATTTATAGATCATCTCACCATTTTCGAAATAAAAATTTTTCTAGAATGATTCAAACCATAAAATTGTTATTCCATTGAGGAAACATATCCAAGTATCTGTGGTAAACAATTCAGCTTGTGGGTCATTGTATTTTTGGAGTTACACTCCGTGGAAAATAGGGTTTGTGGCTAGTCCTGAAACTAGTAAAAAACAGGTGTGTCGGGTAAAAACGTCATAACGTCTTCATAACATATCCAAATTTAGTAAGACCAAATGTGTTGGTTATATTAAAGTCTGTATTATTCTATGTAATAGTTTCATATTGATTCAATAAATATTCTATGTGGGGAACGCTCTACAAGGTCGCTCTCTAGAATAAGTCAGAATTCAGCAAGCTATGTCATTTTTTATATAAATACTTTTATGAAAGGTTCCAAGTAGTGAAACCTGGAGGAATTGCATAAACCACACTGAAGAACATTGTGTATCAGTTTTAGATCTTTATTCATTACAGGTACAAAGTTATGATTATTTCAAGTTAGGGTTGTTGACTAATCCAAAACTAGTCATGTGAGACTAAAGAAAATTTTGATGTAAATGCTAGTCTCTTGTTGTTTAAAGTTAAGGAAGGTTTGCAGGTATGTGATCATATACACCAGGTCTATTACAGGGTTATAAATCATATTTGGATGATGAAATTGATGAGGGATTTTGGTTGAGGTACAAGTTGGGTACATGGTTGAGACAAGTAGTTGATGAGTTGGCACATACATGAGGTGTATAGTTGATGATGTTGATACATATTGATGAGTCATAGTCGATGAGTAGTTGACACATGATTGGTACATACTTGGTACATGGTTGGTTGCACTTTTTTATGGTACAGGTTGATTACAGATTGTTTGGTACAGGTTGGTGCTTGGTTGATGCACTTGTTTATGTTACAAGTTGATTACAGGTTGAGGTACAGGTTGATGCATGATTCAGGTTTATTGGTACAGGTTTACAATGGTATATCTCATAGTGATAGTGTGACATTGGTTCCATCATTCTACTTCTACTTCAGGGCCGTTGGACGGGGAAAGGACAGGTGATTGTAGCCACCTTCCGATTGTAGCCAGAGAACATAGGGGGTTGTAGCCTCCTTCTGGTTGTATCCATAGAATTGGGGAGTGGGAGCTTCCCTCAGGTTGTAGCCTGATAAACTAGGGGTTTGGAGCCTCCTTCCAGTTGCAGGTGGAAAACAAAGGAAGTTGGTGCTTCCAATGAATGTAATTCTTCAAGAGATATAAGAAAAACAATTATGTGGTTTTCTCCCTATTTGAGTTTCCACGTAAAACACAGGTGTACTTTGTATGTGTGTGATTGTTCATTTCTTATTGCTCATTATTGGATAATAATTCTACATTGATATAACGCTTGGATTATTTGAAGAAAAATGATTATAATTACGCTATTACTTATTCACCCCCCCGCCCCCGCCCCCGCCCCTCTCAGTAATCCAACATATTTTTCTCTTGAAGATCATTTCTTAATGTGACAATCTATGCTTCCAAATTTTCAATGATCATGTCTCTTTTTTCTAGTTGTTCTTTGGGTACTTCTTCAATTATTTTATCTTCTTCTATTTGAGCCTTCAAATTTATGATCATTTGTTCTAGTTCCTGAGTGTTTTCTTTCTTGTCTAGTTCTACTTGTAGCTTCTTGTTATTCTTATTTCATCTTCTTATAACTTCTATGGCACAACACTTCTTCTCGGTAGTCAACTTATGTCTCTTCATATTATTCTTAGGTGTCTTCTTTATCAGATTCTTCTACTACCATGAATAGAACTCTTTATGTCTCACTATCACTGACTTCATCTTCATCTGATGAGGATATGTCTTCTTTGGTGCACAAGATTTTCTTGAAAGATTTCTTTGTGGTTCTTGTAACAACCCCGTCGTTACGACTACAAGCGAAGCAGAAAGCACAGGATTTTTTTTTTTTAAATGAGACGACAACAACGGTTACAGCTAAACAACATATCTGACGGCGAGCACCATGCTTGCAGAACTAGCAACAAACAACTATGACTCCATGCATTGGCACAAGGGAAACTGGGCGAAACATACATAAAACAACAAGGAGATATGACTACCCGCCCGACACGAACACGGCCACGCCTACAAGCTAAGGGACAACATCCCCATCCCAACACAATGACTTCGATGACCAGTTAACTAGAACCTCAATGGTGTGGAACCAAACACATGAAGGTGTTCAACCCATGCGCCCTAAATGACTACAACGAACAACGCCCACAATGGGTAGCATAGACTCCGTCCAAGTTATCATTCACCTCTATCCAATAGGGCACGCCATGATCCCCTCATCAGGGATCATGTCGTCCCCAGGAGATAGGAGCGATAGTAACCCTAGCGCAGCATAAACTATCTGGACAAGGGTCTCAAGATAAATCCGACGCGCTAAGGGTCGAAATCACTGACAGGAAGACTACGCCTATGCCCCCAAGAAACGGGTAGACAATATGCATGAAAACATCACTCAACAAAAGCGCAATCCATTAAATGACTCGACGACAACCAAGAAGCCCCAAATTTAAACAAGAATTCTAGGCGTGAAGGGTAATCTATTGTAAAGTTACCAAAGACATAAACGTTATCAAGTGTGAGCTAATATAGAACTCAACAAAATCAACACGCTTGTCAGCATAGTACATGTCTATTAAAGTAAGTGCACTACTCATCAACTAAAAGTGACTTTACGCAGCTTCATTTAGCTCATCAACAATGCTGTCTAAATTGACAAGTCCTAAATAATCAACCAACACCAATCTAATTTAGAAATCTAACAGTACATAACGATATTAACTTTATCAATATATATATCATTATTGATGTAACATTATTAAGAAACCTCCATATATATCATAGGTTATAACACTATCTGCAATATTAATTACATCATGTTGTCCATCATATATAAAATCTATTGGCGATTAAATTGCAATTGTTGTCTATATTATATAAGTGGTTGTTGTCAATAAATGAGTGTCATTCAATGCAAATTTTAATGTTGTTATGCAGTTATAAATAAAATCAATTTCTACTTTATTCAATGCAATTTTACTGTTATCTTGTTGTTTAATATTAAAGGCCATTTCAGAGCCAATCAATGCATTTGATTTTATTAATAAATGTTATCTAACAACAATAATTGTTATTGCCAAAGAATAACAGAGGAACGTTGTCCAGAACAATAATGCCAATTAAAATCATTGTCAGATAAATGTAAGGAAAAGAAACACATGGGTATTAACGTTGTTAGGTAAAAGTAAAACGCATGGGTAATAGATAGAAGTTTTTAATGGAAAAATCGCAGTCTTCATAAAGGAAAAATCCCAGTCACATAAGGGAAAAATCGATAGGCAAACCGCAGTCTTCATCAAGGGCAAAATCGCCAAGCAAATCCCAGTCTTCATCAAGGGAAAAATCATCAAGCAAATCGCAGTCTTCATCAAGGGTAAAAATCGTCATGCAACAGAGGTAACAGATAGCAATTTTTTAAAGGCAAATTGCAGTCTTCAAGGGAAAAAATTGCTATGCAGCAGAGGTAACAAATAGCAGTTTTTTAAAGGCAAATCGCAGTCTTCAAAGGGAAAATTCGCCAGGAAAATCATAGTCTTCATCAAGGGAAACATAGTCATGCAGCAAAGGTAACAGATAGCATTTTTTTAAAGGAAAATCGCAGTCTTCAAAGGGAAAATTCGCTAGTTAAACACCCAAGAAACGATTGTGTCTTTAAAAGTGGCAATTTACCCAATAAATAAAAACGAAATGAAGACTTAAGAAGTGGAAAATTGCCAAGTAAACACAAGCAACGAATGTGTCTTTAAGAGTGGCAATTCGCCCAGTAAATAAAAACGAAATGCAGACTTAAGAAGTGGAAAATCGTCAGGTAAACACAAGCAATGAATGTGTCTTTAAGAGTGGAAATTTTCCCTGTAAATAAAAACGAAATGCAAACTTAAGAAGTGGAAAATCGCTAGGTAAACACAAGCAACGAATGTGTCTTTAAGAGTGGCAATTCGCCTAGTAAATAAAAACGAAATGCAGTCTTAAGAAGTGGCAATCGCCAGGTAAACACCCACGATTTGCAGTCTTAATTCGTTGTCAAATATTAGTGTGGAGAGTATAAAAATTGCAGAGAATAATGTCCCAAAAAAAAAAACACATATTTAAATAGCCAGGAAGGTATTACCAAGTAGAGTTAAATTATCCAACAACATTTAAAAAAAACGTAGAGTTAGAAATTTCTTGGTTGAGGGTGTTGAAATGCAAAGAACACTAAACACATTTTTCAGATGTCGAGAATGATTAGGACGCAGAGGTGATATAACAAGGAGATACCAAAACAAGGTGGAGATCAAGGCACGGAGATAAGAAGGGGTAAATTGTTGGGAAAACACATCCTTCGCTCGTCATCCACGCACAGAAAAGCAGGGCATTAGAATCTATACGTCGTTGTGCACCGAAGTGACGCATGTCGATTTGGCTCTTGGTCGACTACTCAGGTGTGGATTGACGAACTAGGGATGAGGACAAAAATCTCAACTCTTCACAACAATCAACAAAACCAAGGACAGTCTCAACACCCAGGGATCGAAAGCCAAGGGAATCAATCAACAACGAGCTTAAGGCTATGGGGAAATTAAGTTATCAGTTAAAATGCTAAGTCAACATTTTCCTTACCCAATTAAAAATACATAATTGAAAGCGTGAGGTATAATAAGAATCTACCATGCAGAATCAAGTAAGTGTATCGTATCCCAAGTCGTTCGCTCTGAGTCGTTATCTCGCGCGCTCTGCGCAGTTCCCTCTTGTCAATCGATGAGACTTCACTGGTACCTCCCAGCCAATGCTAGGGGTAATCTTCTTCCCCCTTAGCCCCCCCAAACCACAAAGGGGAAACGCACACTAAAACAAAGAGCAGCTAGCTCCTCTCTCCTTTATATAGATTTTCTAAGTCATTTACTTTCCCAAAATCCCATTTAATTTATTTTTCAATAATTTAATTCATAAAAATTATCCCCGTACATGTGTCACCCATCCCCTTCATTGCACCATAAATTAATTTCATTAATTAAAAAATTACTCCTATTTCCCTCACCCACCTAAAAACATTCCTAGAATCGCTCTTAGTTGTCCCCATATTCCCTTACATATTTTAATGACTTACCCCCTTACTAATTTACTAGTTGAGTTTAATTTAGAAAGTTCTTAAATGCTAGATACCTTACTAAGTTAGTCTTTTTGTTTTTTCCTTGTGTTTCCCCTTTCTTTTTATGTTTCCCGCTTTTTCCTAGTTTCCTAATTCTTTTAGATTTCTCTCTTTCCCTTTTTATTTAAAACTCAAATTGGCAGGTGTAGAAAATTAACTTTTTCCCCTTTTCCTTTTTAATTAATAAATTTTTAATTAGCATGTGTGATAAAACAATTATTTCCCCTTTTTCCTCCTTTTAAATTTTATCACCCAATTTTTTTTTATAAATTAATTTAATTACTTACCCCCTTCTCGTCACATGATTAATGATGATTATCATTATTATTTATTTATTTTTATTTTTATTTTTATATAAATAGATATTTTTGTTATCACAAGTATTACTTAGACCTAGACATTATTTTCCTAGGCTGGGCGACATTTTATTAGGGAAGTTTCTTTAAATCTTTTTGATCACATTATTCGTTCTAAGGCCATCTAGGTTCATTCATTTATTAATTAGCAGCGCGACGTTCCCTTTAGGGCGCACTAGGTTCTCCAAGGGTTTCACTCGCCCCATTATGTTTCCCTTGCGTAGCGTGCCCTTTAGGATGCACTATGTGCTCCAAGGGTGCCACTCACCTCTTTCTATTTTTCTTCCATGACGTGCCCTTCAGGACACACTACATGATCTAAGGGTATCACTTGGCTCTTGACTGACTTGGTAGACATCAAAACCCTTGGAGTCAATACTCTTCTAGGTGATCTTGTGGGAGACTAAGGGACTCTAAGGAATAAGGCCCCTGCCTTATTGCGCACCTCTTAGAATCATCATGAGCGGCTATCATAGTCAGCCCTCACAGCATCATGGGTCTTCTCTAGGTAATCGTTAACCTATAGTTCGAGCCACGAAGGAAGTGATAGTAGGTTGTGGCAGGGTTGTTGTCCACACCTCTCCCTCAACATATTTGGTAGTCGTGCGTGACCCCTCTACTCCACATGTGAGTCTGGTCGACAAGCTATCATCGGCCCGCATCATCAACGAATCATGTCAGAATAATATCCATAATCATATCATCTTATCAGATGGACAAATGTCATATATACAACAATCAAACCCCAATAGTCCACTCCCCGACTCGGTCCGGAGTCCAAGGGGTTTCATTGATGCCTCTGCATCCTCGAGGTCCAAAATCCTACACACTTAGGAAACCGAGTCAATAGCACCTGTCTATGTCAACACATCAAAATAACATGTCATCAATTCATAACACCTCATAATCATAATCAAATGCCCAAAAATATAATAATATGGATCACTTGCAAGCAAGTGTCCTCAAAGAATAAGTTCGCTCAGTGTGTGCAAGAGCGGGATGTTACATACACCCCCTCATGGTCTAAACTTCGTCCTGAAGTTTCACAGTATATAAGTGCCAAAATAATGTGTATCACAGTATCATAAGTCTATCTATCAAAAAAAAATGGAAACTGTTGGCACATATCATATGCATCCTCCCAGGTCCCCGAGTGCGAACTATAGTTGTCCCACTAGACCTTGACCTGATCTATTGTTCGACGTCATAGATGTCGAATGCAATGATCCAAGATGTGGATCGGCTCATCTGTGAGTGCCCCCTCATCTGATACCTGCAAGAAACTCATTTCAATAACATGTGTAGGAGCACTAATATAATGTCTCAAAATAGATACGTGAAAAACATCGTGCATACACCTCAAAGAATCAGGCAAGGCTAGTCGATAGGCCATGGGCCCCTTTCTTTCCACAATCTCGAAAGGTCCCATGAACCTAGGAGAGATTTTATCTCCCTTTCCAAAATTGATCGAACTCTTATGCGGTTTTACCCGCAAGAAGACTCGATCGCCAACTTCGTAACTACGGTCGACACGATGCGCATCGGAATAACCCTTATGTCGATCCTACGCTTCTTTAATCCTTTGTATTATTGCTTGCATTTTCTCTTCCATTTCTTGGATCGCTTCTAGTCCCACCAGGACCCTATCCTCAAGCCAATCCCAACTCTAAGGCGTTCGACACGGTCACCCGTAAAGAAACTCGAAAGGCGCCATCTTAATGGTGATTTGGTAACTGTTGTTATAAGCGAATTCCACCAGTGGCAAGAATTCTTCCCAACGCTTTTGTTGGTCCGTCACGTACATGCGCAACATGTCCTCCAAGGTTTGGTTCATTCGTTCAGTGTGCCCGTCAGTCTTCGGGTGATACGTAGTACTAAAGTTAATTTGGGTTCCCAAGGCCTCTTGGAAACTAGTCCAAAATCGTCTAGTAAACATCGATCCTCGATCAGATATAATACTCTTAGGCATGCCATGCAACCTCACAATCTCATTGATGAAACTCTAGCTATGTCAGGTGCCCGATACGTCGTAGGCACAGGAATAAAATGAGCACTCTTTGTCAGAGTATCGACTACCAAAAAAATCGAGTCGTGTCTCCTTTCCGTCAATGGAAATCAGACAATGAAATCCATCGAAATGACCTCCCATTTCGATTATGGGATAGCCTGTGGCTGTACTAATCCTGATGGATGTCTATGTTCAACCTTTACCTACTGACATTCTAGACATCGGGCCACATAGTTAACTATGTCTTCCTTCATTCCCTTCTCGAAGAATAAGGATTTAAGGTCCACCCTCATCTTTGTGACTCCTGGGTGGACCATTTTCACTGCTCTGTGATCCTCGTTTAGGATCAAACTCCTTAACTCGTCATTTGGTGGTACGTAAATCTGATTTTTAAACCTCAATAATCCATCGTCTTCAAACGTAAATCCTTCAAATCTTGGTACCATCATTGTGTTTTGTCCGATAAAATCCTCGACCTCTTTTTACCAGTCATCGTCGCATTGTAAAGTTGGAATCTTTTCACATAGATTCATCTACAGAGGCAACACCGAAAATATGCGCGGTCTTTGACTCAATGCATCTGCCACTCGGTTCACTGTTCCTTTTATGTAAGTAATCTCGAAGTCGAACTTGCTAAGCAATTTTGACCAACGTTGTTGTCGCACGTTCAGGTCGCTTTGTGTAAAGATGTGTTGTAGTCCACAGTGGTCCGTCTTTAGTTCAAATTATTGTACAACAACGTAGTGTCTCCAAACCTTTAAGGCATATACAATGGCTAACAACTCCAAATTGTGTGTCGCATAGTTCTCCTCATGCCTTCTCAGTTTCCTCGAGATGTAGACGATCACTTGACCATCTTGCATCAAGACTCCACCTAAGACTTCCTTGGATGCGTCAGTGCATACCAAGAAGTCTACGTCCATGTCAAGGACCTTTAGTATCGGTGTCATTGTCAACAGCTCCTTGAGCCTCCGAAAAGATTCCGCGCATTTCTTGGTCCAAACAAACTTCTTGTTCTTCTTCTGCAACTCTGTGATCAGATTTTCTATCTTCGAAAATCCCTCGACGAACCGTTGATAGTATCCTCCTAAACCCATGAAGCTACACACTTCCGGGGCATTCGTCAGCAAAGACCATTCCATAATAGCCTCGACCTTTGTTGGATCCACAGTGATACCTTCGTCGGAGATGATGTGCCTTAAGTAGTGAATCTTTGATTGATAAAATGAGCATTTGGAAAATTTCCCATACAATTTATTCTCTCGCACACACTGTAGTACCAAGAACAAGTGCTCGTCATGATCCTCTATCGTCCGAGAGTAAATAAAAATATCCTCAATGAATACTTGGACGAACTTTTCCAAGTACTCGCGGAACACCCCATTCATCAAACTCATAAATACCCCTGGGGCATTTGTCGGTCCAAACGGTAAAACAATAAACTCGTAATGCCCAAACCTCGTCTTAAAAGCGTTCTTATGTATGTCATCCTCCTTGATTTGTAACTAGTGATACCCTGATTACAAATCGATATTTGAGAACACCGTCGCACCCTTCATCTGATCGAACAGATCATCAATCCTCGGCAACGAATATTGATTCTTGATCGTTGCCTTGTTCAATTGACGGTATTCAATGAAGAGCCTCCACGACCCATCCTTATTTCGTATGAAAATAATAGGCGCGCCCCACGATGACACACTTGGATGTATAAGTCCCAGGTCCAACAACTCCTTCAATTGCATTCTCAACTCTTGTAACTTCGGGGTCGACATCCAATAAGGCGTTCTTGCTATCGGTTCAATCCTCGGTTTTAGTTCTATGGTAAAATCCAATTCCCTCTCCGGTGACATCCCAGGTAACTCCTCTGGAAAGACATCTGCAAACTCTCTCACCACCGGAAGGTGTTCTAGACCTTTCACTACTCCCTTCTCATTTAATGCAAGGATCGCATAAAGCTTACATCCCTTGTGCATGCTCTTTCGTAACTGCAAGGAAGAGATAAACCTCAGGGAAACTCCCTGGTTCTGACCTACAATCATGCATCTTTGTCCCTCGTCATTGACCAAGCTCAATCGTTTCGTCTTACAATTGAGTATCACCTCATGCGATTCCAACCAGTCCATACCGATCATGACGTCATAAGATCCTAAGATCATGACGTACAGGTCGGCCCCGGTGAAAAACTCTCCCAGGTTAAGGGTATAGCCCGTAACCTTTCCTCCAACCTTCTGTTTGGCTCCCGAAGCCATCTCTACAAATCTAAACTCATTATGTTCGACTACCTTTACCATAATCCTTTTTAGCACCGCACCAGAAATGAAACTCTCGGTAGCACCGGGATTTATCAAAATACTAAGGGTCTGGTTAGCGACGACACCTGACGTCTTGAGAACAGTCGACTGGCACTCTGCCTGGTAGTTATTCACCGCTGCATGAATCCAATGGGCCTTGCCCAAATCTCCCACGATAGTGGTTCCGGATGATCCAGACACTCTAGTCCTCTCCATTGGGTAGTCGCACTGGTAGTGTGGCTCCCCACACGTCCAACACCCCTTCTTCAGTCCAGTACTCCTGGTACCTGAAGTAGAAGATGATAGCCCACCGGCCTGGAATCATGTCTATTCTACTCAAAAAGCCTAAACTGTTGTTGCTATGGTCGACGTTGCTGGTGATGTTGTGGTCCCCGATAAGGTGTCCACTGCTGAGGTGTCGTTCTTCGAGGTGTAGTGAAAGTGGACCCTATCTGAAAGCCACGATATCCAAGCGTATTCCTGGCTAGTGTTTGATGTTGTTGCGCACTAGATGACACCTTCCCTTCCAGTCTCGCTAGAGTCTTTCACTGACCCCCGCTAACAAGATCCTCCTTTGTTATGAGGGCCTTCTAGACGACATCATTAAAGGTCTGAGGCATCAAAATCCTAACCTTTGCATGTATGTTTCCATTAAGGCCGAACACAAACCTGTTGACCTTAAGTTTCTCAGTATTAAGATGCGGAGCATACCGAAGCAGCTCCATAAAATGAGCCTTGTACTCGAGCACCGTACGGTTTCCCTGTCGTAACGAATTGAACTCGTTGAGTTGACTCTCAATGAATTCCTCTAATAGGTACCTCTCTCAGACATTTCCTATGACACGTCTTCGATATCCATGTTCAGTTGTGGCAGGAGCGTCTTCCACCATAGAAGAGCCCTCCCCTTCAGTTGAAAGACCGCCATCCGGACCTTCATGTTGGAGGTATAGTTGCGAAGTGCAAAGAACATCGCCATATTCTCCAACCATGCCTCGGTGGTTTCATCGTCCAAGGAACCAAATAACTTGGGAAATTTGACCTTCTCGACTTCACGGTGAATGCTACTAGTACCAACCAGAGCGCACGGTGGACCCTTAGGGGGTGTCGGCGCCCTGGCCTCATCTCTATCCAAACGGCTGATCAGTGCCTTAGACATGCATTGAAAATATGTCATCAGCCCAACCACATCACCCACTGCTATATGCTCCTGCCCGACATCCTGTTCATCTCCCCGGGGATTAGACCCCTCAGGCGTGAATGTTGTTGGAGGCGTCATGCCTCCTCCCCTAGCACCTCGTTGTCTGCCTCTACG
>ML786900.1:305783-318545 GCA_009831015.1 Picea engelmannii | reverse complement strand
TATATCATAACTCATACCGTTACCCATCAAACAAACTTGGGTCCATTACCCAAATCTGGGGTCTCCAACTTCTCATGGCCATAACTCTCTAACCGTGAGGAATTATGTGACGTTCCACATACCACCGGAAATGACATGACAAGCACTATCCATATAGGATATTTTCTCTGACAAGTTCACTTTCCTTCATCTCATTATTCCACAATTAAGCATGGGTTCTCTTACTCCACAAAGCGTCTTCTCGTGAGGGCTTTCACCATAAGGGGACCACTTTAGAGTTCATCCATATTTACTTCTTATCAACCATGAAAAAACAATAATGAGTCATATTTACATCAAACAATATTGGGTCCATTACCCAAACCTTTGTGCTACGGAGCTTTCTTCAAGGGTTGACATCAATGACAACCAGCCTTAATCAACAGAATATTCACTCTAGAACCATTAAAAAGTAACGTGTTCAATGGAAAAACCTTCCAAAGATAGAAAAAATCACCAATAAGACCCTTCATTACCCTTTCTTTGAGGACAAAGAAATTTTGACGAGGAAGGAAATGTTATGCATAAAAGATAAGTAAAGATAATAGTAAACATTTAGAAATAATTAATAAATAAGTAAAAAGACACAACATTTCAGAAAATGTATCAAGGAATCCCTTGTATGCATATTTAATGGGTCCCTTCTTCATTGTAATCATCATGTTATATCATACATCATTCATTTTCTATATAAATATTGTATTTTATCTCATATATTGAGTAAATTACCGAACGTTTACGCTACACATGGAAAACAAACATGTAAGTGTGGAGCATATATTTCATTTGAGTAAACAAGTCATGCAAGTTCAAGGGGTACAAACCTAATAGAAGGACAACTTGATTATGTTGGTTCAATTCAACAGATAATCAAGGTGCGCTATAAATCTTATAATGTGTGATTTTTAAATGTCATTGGTTTGATCTTTTTAATAAGAGATTTGTTATATATAACTTAGATAATGAAATATATTCTATTAGCATAGACAAAGAAATTTCCACATTTGAGGTTGAACCATTTGTGCTTTGAAAACATTATTACATCCTGATGTCTTTGACAAAGATTGGTTGTTTGTTATTCCATGTACACCAAGGGAAAAAAGAGTTTTTGAAAATGTACATGTTGCAATTGTTCCACCAAGTCAAAAAGAGGGTGATGTACATGTAATTCGTGAATTAAATGTGGATGATCAAGTAGATTGGCGGTCTTAAGAAATATTCATTTTACTCTTAGTGGTGTTTTAAATACATATATATGATATGGCAGGTTCATATTGTTATTTTGTGAATTTAAATGAATCAAAGTTTCTAATTAATGAGATATAATTTAATGAACAAAAATCAAATAATGTTTAGCTTAACCAATTAATAAACATACAAATATAGATAGGGCTTATATGTTTTGATTCCATAAATTATGTTCTTCAATATCTTTATTATTTTTCTTTGATAACCTCAATGATTGGGTAACTTATATATTTATATATATATATATATATATATATATATATATATATATATATATATATATATATATATATATATATATATATATATATATATCGCATGTCTACATGAGATGGAACCAAGAAGAGAAAAACCTATCAAAGGTTGAATTGGGCCTGGACCCTGTCTCTGAATAATGTTCTTACTTTTTCTGCTACACAAGCCTTTGTTTATATCTCTTTTTGATGACAGACTTTACAGCTGCTCTTCTAAGTTTTATATTTTTTCTCCCTTAAAGGGAAGGAATGTATACAACTCTTTTGATGTAAAAATATGAAAACACTATAGACCTATAAGGTTAGCATGACCAGTTTAGGAATGGATAAAAACTCTAGCACAACTTTTTGAGGAAAGAAAAACCAAAAGGAATGCAACAACATTTACTATCGTAATTTTTTCATATATATATATATATATATTGTTGTAGCTTGGGTGGTTGGGAGGAATGATTGCTATCCTCCCCACCCAGGTTCAGTTCCTTGTGAGTGACATGGTGTGCCCTTAAATGGGTCCATAAGATGTTCTTGTTGTTGAACCCCCAATATTCCAAAAATACTCGGCATGCCTATGTTCTCTCGTGGATTTCGAGGGAGGCTACATGAACGTAGCAAGCACCGATATCTAGTGTCGTGAACCGCACACACACACATAGAGAGAGAGAACACAATGTTTCATTGTGATGAGTAATATTTTTTTAAAATTCATTATAATAATCAATATTAGTTATTAAATAATCTTTAATAATAAAAAGTTATTATTAATTAAATATAAAAAATAATTATTAATAAAAAAATAAGGTTAACTATTAATAAATTATTTTCAAACTATCTAGTTCTTAGATATGTCATTGAATATGTCTCACCAAGGTCTTATCAACCCACCAAAATCAAATAACCTAATAGGAAATAATTATTTAGCATAAATCTAGACTAGATGGTATATGACAACACTAAGTACTTAGTAGTAACATGAATAGTGGTGTTTCCTCTTCAATGTAGTGTATTGTATTGAACTTTGAAGAGAAATGGAGGATGTATACTTGCCTAAATAAATTAATATGTGTTTACCACCTATTGTTCTATATCATCCCTTTCACAATTACCTTATGATTCTTCACATTAGGTTATGTCATTCCCTTCACATCGACCTTACTATTCGTTGCATTAGGTTCTATAAAATGATTTTTTGTCAAGTTGGAACTATCAAAAACAATGGCATTGGAATTGTGTGCAAATATAAAAATAATTTCATAACATGAGGAATTTTATATAATATAATATTACAGTGATAATATGGCATTGAAGAAACATTATATATTTATATATGAGACGCTACCTTGATGCAATTCAATGAAAGCACGATGCCCGCAACGTGCGGCATTTTTTAGTAACACTAAAACTATGCAAAAATGATAAAACTATGACACTAGTTGTTGTATTAACAATAAAAACATACATAACACTTATTTCAATGTTTTATCTTTGAAAAAATCAATGCAAAATCAGCGCACATTCAATGCAAATTCACGTCAAAAAATCACAACACACCCCAACAAAAAAATTGGAAATGGGAAAATGGGTTGTGGCGACCTAAATAAGTGACACTATAGCCCCATATTATAGTAATTGGTGTTAAGCCAAGGCCAACCTTAACCCATTAACTTAGAAACACCAAATAGAGTAGGTTGTAGCCTTCTGTGAAGATTACACCATTTTCATCAAAGATAAATTAGTGGATCTCATTATGGGTACATTAAAGGATAACATTTAGCATGAGGTACATATTTTTGTGTTTAAATCTTTGGATAAGTCTTTTAGTGTGGCAAAGCAATTTAAATATAAAAATATGGCTACTAGAATGGTTGCCACTAACACTTTTAACTATATAATGAACATAAAATGTATAAATACATTACATAATAATAAATAATAATAATGATTAGACAATACTAAAATACATAACCTAACTAAGGGACATGATCGTTCACCATTGTGGTTATTGAATGTATAAGTATATTGTCACGTGGCATTGTATTAATCTATATCATATATCATTCATCCTTTATCAATTATTGTCCTATGGGGATTTCAACTCTCTATTAATCTTCTATTGGATATTTTAGTCAATGAACTATTGCGTATTACATTGGTATCAAAGTGTTAAAGAAATATCATTCATTTCATTTGTATCAAATCCAAGTCTGATCCAACATTTGAACAAGCATTTTTCAAACCCGATCTAATCCTTGGATTTTGGACATGTTTAGTATATCAAAGTTTTTCTTATCCAGAATTCTTTGACCACAATCGACCCTTAATCAATTATAATTCAAAAATTATAATGAAGAGAATACTCCATTCTTCTCCACATTCAAAGAAGACCAAAAATCAAGAAAAGGAATAACATGACGTGATCAAAGTCTCTAGAGTTATAAAAGTTTTACATCTCATTTTTCGTAGATGACATGATCATCATGACAAAGGCATCTATGGAGGAATGGAAGTTGATTAAAAACATCTTGGACCAATTTTGTGGAGCTTCTGGTCTTAAGATAAATCAGTTAAAATCCACATTTCACTATGCAGGATTGGAGGTTGAGGAGTTGTTGAGCTTTAAGGAGATGTTTGCTTTTAATTTCTGTGAGTTGAGTTGAGGATTTAAATACTTAGGGTATTTTCTTAAAGCAGGGAAAAATCATGTTGAAGACTGGAGATGGTTAATGATAAAAATTTGAAAAACGGATCAACCACTGGTGCAATCATTGGTTAACTTTGGGTGGTCGATGTGTCCTTGCAAAGGATGTTTTGGAAACACAAGGGGTGTTTTGGATGGCTCTGGCAGTGGTCCCCTCTGGGATATCGAATAAGATCTGCAAACTGGTCTCTTTTTTTTTGTGGAGGGGAGGACGCAAAGAAAGTGGTTTTCATATTTGTAGTTGGGCACGATTTGCAAAACCCAAATCTCTGGGCGGTTGGGGACTTCAGAACATTTTTTTCTTTAATCGTGCACTTGTAGCAAATTCTTTGTGGAGGGGATTGATGATTGATGTTATATGGCATCATGTGTTAAAGGATAAATACCTTCCTTTTATTTATGTGGCTACTTGGCTCAGATCTACCCAGATCCCTCAACCCTATGCTTCTTTTTCTAGAAAAATCTGTGTTAGTCGTTACCTCTTATTATACACTAGCTAAGATGGAAGCCTGGGAATGGCTACTCTATTCACATTTGAAAGGATAATATTCTTGATATTGGGACTCCTACTAATCTTTCTCCAGAGCTAGTTCGTGCGCTGAAGATCCAAAATATTATTTTTTTATATCAAGCAAAGGCCCAGTCATCAAGGGAAATTGTCTGTGTACAATGGAGGAGCAGTGAGGAGCTAGGACTTTCGGTATTGTTGACGTAGGAGTGGAAAATTTATGTTAGATAACTTATCAGTGTGAGTGTTCAACTAGGAGATGGAGAGGATTGTTTATTATGGATAGGTGGGGATCAATTGGGAACTATCTCGGTAAGGAATGTATATAATGCGATGGCGCATATAAATTGGCCACAACATATCAATACATGGAGAAAGCAGTTCTGGAAATGGGATTTGGCATTAAAAGTGAAACTCTTATATTGGCTTGCTCTGGATTTGAAAATACTCACGTGGGATTCCCTATAGAAAAGAGGGTGGTGTGGGTCGAGCATCTTTCTGATGTGTTTTAAGGAGGAATAAACCTTAACGCATCTTTTCATTTCCTTTTCTTTTACTATTAATATGTGGCAGAACCTTCACACTGTGTTAAAATTTGCTAAGATGTGGGGAGGTACTTCACTAACTAGTAGTTTTGAAGACTGGCTAAAGACAGAGAAATGCTTTAAATCTTTACCTATTTTAGTGTGTTGGCAGGTTTGGCTGGAAAGAAATCATAGTATTTTTGAAAATCGTACTCCCTCTATAATGAGAGCATGTATCAAAGTTAGAGAGTTGATAAATCCATCCATGGGCCTATCACTTTCTAGGACTAAACTCAGGATAAAAAAAGAATCCATAACTTAGGGGAGGAATTTTTTGTTGGTTTGATGGAGTTGCACAACAAAATGGACTTCTTTGTGGGGTTGGGGGGGTTATAAATACTTTAGAGATGGCAACCTTCAGATGGATATTAAACTGTGGTTGGGGCTCTAATACTAGAGTTGAACTATTCAGAGTTTGGGCATGTTTAACTTTAGCTTTGTGCCTAAATATTAAGGTTACTCATGTATTTGGAGATTCCAAGATTGTCATTGATTGGATCAATCAATAAAACGAGATACAAGTCTCTTCACTCTTGGCATGGAAGTCTAATATTAGAGAATTCGTAGCTCTTTTTTTGGATATTAAGTTTACTCATATATATCGCGAAGAAAATATGGAGGCAGATGCTTTATCCAAACTTGCATTACATGTTCCAGAAGGAAGAATTTACTACAACAAATGGCAGGATGCCCATGAGGGCCCCCCACTTACACTTCATCTTTATCCATGAAGCTTTATCTGGGAATATGTTCTCATAACTTTTGCTATTAGTAGTTTTTTTTGCGATATGATCGTTGTATCGATGGATTTGTACACAAAACTTTATTTGTAATTATGGATGTTTTTTGGATCAGTGGACATTAGGATCACTCACTTTTGGTGACTTCTTTCTTTGAAAGTTTGTAACTGTTTGAGACTTTTATTGTAATTAACTAGTTACTGCTTCGCTGGAGTGCAGAACTTGTGATATGATGTATTTTGAGAACCACATATTTTAATATATGGAGAAATTTTCTATTGGAAAAAAAGGTAAAAGATTTGCCATACAAAGACAAGCATAGAAATACTCATGAAGATGTAAAATTTCCACTACAATTAATTATTAAATATATAGATAGATAGTGAAATCCTTCTAGAAGGTGTTGCCATTTTGGACAATATTCACAAATCAAAGAAATAAAGATATTGTGCACAATCTTTGGAGCCACAGGCCAGAATTCCAATGTTTAGCAAGAAATAAAATCATGGAACCACAGATGTGTTGTACTTTGACACTTCATCAAGGGAAATCATAGAATATTCCAACAAGGTATCAAAAAATAGTGTTATTATTGCTTTTGTGGGAAAATTTGTCATCATTTGTTAAATCGGACCTTCTTGTCGCTATATAAACTAGAGAATTGAGTAGTCATCTCTATGGTGTTGTATTGAAGAGTATTATGGCATAGTAGATAAGATATAGATGGGGTCGCTTCATAATAGGTTTCCTTAAACTGCCTCCAGGAAAATGTCATCATTGCAGCGATAACAACAAAGATTTGTAGAGAAGTTTCCATCTATTTAAGATCTAATAATAACATTGATTTCAGAAAAAAAGAATGCACACAAAAACAATGTAACCATAGTCGTAATCACCTTACTTCATAGCACATTTGAATCACTCATTTATAGGTGAAAGACAAATTTTCCATGACATCATATTTTATTAAGAGAAGGAATATAATAGATAAGATATTTGTCCATTGGATGTAGCTAGGGTGGCTGGGAGGAATGGTTGTTAACCTCCCCACCCAAGTTTAATTCTTGTAAGTGACATGTGATGTCCTTAAATGGGTCTATATGATGTTTTTTTGTTGAGCTCCAATATTCTGAAAATGCTCGACCTCCCCATGTTCTCTTGCAAATTTCAAGATCGTTTTTCATGAACATAGTGAATATAGATCTTCGATATCTTAAACCACATGTAATATATATATATGAAGATTCCTAAAATAACCCCTTACCAATATAAAAATTTGGCATACAAACATTCCAAGTTGTCTCATTGAGGTGATAAAATAAAGGTTACTTAAGCCCCTAAAACAAATTTAAAATAAAAATATATCTAAAACTCAAATCAAATTATATATATATATATATATATATATATATAAACTTTAAACCCTTGTATTATATAAAATGACACCATAGTACTAAGGAGAATTGAAGAGTAACTCGTAAAATTTAGTGAGTCTCTTGTGTTTTGAGTGCTTACTAACTATCAAAAGGTAAAGTAAACTAAGGATTAAGTAAATTGTGAATTATTAATTCCTTGAAGAAATCTAACTTTCATATTTGCCAAAATTGTCGGGGATTATTTACCATAATAGAAGATCAAAATGATGTGCAAATGCACAAATGTAAATTGTAAATTAAGAAAGGAAAAAAAATAGAGAACGAATTAGCACATTATTAAAAGTACCATAAAAAATTACAACTTGAGAATGGCACATAGAAATTTCTTAACACAACAAATAAAGATTATTCTTACCAAAAAAACAATAATCATGAGTTGGTTGCACAAATTAAAAAAATTAAAAGATGAGAAACAATTCAATTAAAAATTATAGCAAAGAAATCAAGATTTCAAAAAGAAATTTGACAAGAATGTATTAGAAAAGGATGAAGAGATTTCTCACCTAAAATATAATAATAAAAAACTATTTATACAAATTCAAATGTCAAAGGATGAAGCAATGCAGTCAGGAATCAGAGCAGGAGAATCAAGATCTCGATACGAAATTCAACAGGAACCTATCAACAAAAGATGATGAATATTCTTTCTCTAAGAAACCTTAATCAAAGGTTTCTTGAACAAATCAAAAGGTTAAAAGATGAAAACCCAAATAATCAAAATCTTAAAAATAAACTCGACAAAGTTAGAAAATAAAAGAGAACTTTCACTATGAAGTGATCATAATCGAATCTTGCATAAATTCAGAAGTTAAAGAATGATAATAAATCACTATAGGAAAAGTCAGAGCAACATGCTAAGAAAGAAGCATTGATCGGTAAAAAAAATGATCAATTCAATTGAAGTAGAAGAGTCATTAAGAGTCATTAGATGTAAAAATTCAAGCCCTCGAGAAAGGAACCAATATAGATCTAGTGAACACCAAAAATTAAAAAATATGCAAATCTAATTGAATTAGGGATGTATTCAAATGTTGAGGTACCAATGATGTAAAATCCAAGTATCACTACCAATAAACATTTCATGATCAACAAAGCGACACAAGTGTGCAAACACAACATGCTACCAAAAGTGAAACAAGAAAACACTACAACTATGATAAGAAAATATCACGTTGCAAGGACACCTTATCGACATCCTAATTGCAAATGTCAATTCTTTAACCAACCAGTGTATTAGGATCACTCTGGACAAAAGAAGCCGACCTATATTTTGAAAAATATTAATGTTGGTACAATTGGGTTTGAAAATAAAGTTCACAGTTCCATAGAGGATCAAATTAGGGTAGTAAGACCCTTTCACAATTTGAAAATTCTACTCAATACTTAAAATATCATATCATCTCACATCTTCAACCTCAAGAATGAAGAATTGTGTCAAAGCATTGCAAGACAAAACAAAGAAGTGGCCCTTAAAATATAAATTATGTTCATTACATTACCTCAAGGGAGAGGTAATGTAATGAACATAAGATATATAAACAAACATTAAATAAATAATAGAAATTTGATAATATTAAAAGACACAATCTAACTAAAAGACATGACCATTCACCATCATGACTAGTCAATGCATATAAGTATATTATTACATGGTATGGTATCAATGTATATCATATCTCATTCATTATTTATCAATCATTTTCCTATATGGACTTCAACTCTTTGTCCTTATGTTGGATATTTAGTTAATGAACTATTGTTCACTACATTGGTAACAAAGCATTAATAATCTATCAGTCATTACAAACTATCACACTATTCCCCCTCCTAACCTAACTTAACCTCCAAGATTGACCTCAACAAATGGATGAAAGAAGAGCAAAGCATCCATGTTTCAATTGTGATAGTAAGTAAATGTAACATCCCTCTCTTGCACACACATGATTTGACTTATTCTTTGAGGACACTTGCGTGCAAGTGATCCGGTTTTGTATATTGTTGTTTGTTTCTCTTTATGGTTTTTGATGATGATGTTGTTGGATTATGATGTTATGTTATTTGATATCTATGTATAGACAGGTGCTATTGACGGGTTTCTCCTAAGTGTGCAGAACACTTGAAATATTGAGGATGTCGATGGCATCAATGGACCTCCATGGACTCTAGATCGAGTCAGGGAGTGGACTGTATATGGTTTGGATATTTATATTTAAGCATGTGTTACATATGATCGAGTATATTATGATGTTGTTTATGGATCGTTGATAGTGTTTCATTGATGGATGCAGGCTGATGATTGCTTGTTAATCAGACTCACATAAGGAGTAAAGGGGACATGCACAGCAACCAGATATTGAGAGAGAAGTGTGGCAGTAGCCCTGCCATAGCCTAGTAGCACTCTTGTTATGGCTCGAATTGGAGGTTAACAATTACCTAGTTTGAGAGATCCACGATGTCGTGAGGGCAGACTGAGACAGTCGCTCACGAAGATTCTAAAGGGCGCGCAATAAGGAAGGCTCATTATTCCTTAGAGGCCCTTAGTCTCTCACAAGGAGTATTGACTTCAAGGGTTGGACAACTACCAAAACCAGTGAAAGGTGAGTGGCACCGTTGGAGCACGTAGTGCATATTGAAGGGAATATCACATAAATAAAACTTGAATAAAGGCGAGTGGCACCCTTGGAACACGTAGTGCATCTTGAAGGGCACGTCACATAAATAAAACTTGAATAAAGGCGAGTGGCACCCTTGGAGCACGAAGTGCGTCTTGAAGGGCACATCATGATTTTAATAAAGGTGAGTCAGTGAACCTAGGTGCCTAGATAACAATTTTTTATTTTGACATTGTCGGACTTAAATTGATTATTAAATGAGTATTTTTTATTAATTATAAAATCCCCTTAAAAATTCTAAGCCTAGTTTAAAAATTTGAGCCTAAGTCTAAAGTGGGTAAGAAGACTAAAAATTAAATTATAAATTTAATAAATGGTGGGAGATGAAAAAAAAATCAAGTTAGGAATTGAAAGAGTAAAATTTAATATCTAAAGATTTAAATATATAAATGTGTGCAAAAGAATACCAAAATGGAACTAAGATAAGAAGGGAAATAAATGTAAAAAGGAATGTGGAAGCATAGAAAGGAATCTAGTCTAGTCTAACTAAAGAACCTTCCTATATTAAACACAACTCGGTTTTAGAAAGGTGTCAATCATTAAAAAGGAAATAGAGGGAATAAAGGGACAGTTGGGAGTGATTTTATGATCGTTTTTAGGATGGGTGGGGAAAATTGACATTTACTTAAATTAAATGGTGAATTTATTGGTGCAACTAAGGGAACAGGTGACAAGTGTACGGGGAGAGTAATTCCTAATTAATTTTTTTTAAACAAATTAAATGTGAAAATGAAAAGTGGTCACTAAGAAATATTCTATAAAAGAAATGGCCGAGAGGAGGAATGGAGCATGATCGGTATGAGTAAAGTTATGCGGTCGGAATTTCTTTGATGGGTTTTACTTGTGAGAGTTGGGATACCCAGCTTGAGAAGGAGTGGTAGCTTAACCTTGTGAGGCAAGCTAGGAGCTAGATTTTTCTTTGGTTGTGTGTGTGGCCCATTTGCGGCTTGGGGGGCTAAGGGGAGAGAAGAGTACCTTAGCGTTGGATGGGAGGTATCGGTGAGGTCTCAGTGGTTAGCAAGCGAGAGCAAGGAGGATACGCCGACTACTGATGGACATTATCAAGTGCACCTCAAACAACGGTTATAGTATTTATTGAAATTTGTGATTGAATTAGGATTTTAAATTGTACAATCATGTTTCTTTTCATTGCTTACTGTGTTGAAAATTTAGGATGGAATAGACAAGCATTAATGTTGTTTAAATTCTAGAAGTGATTCTGAATGATTTCACTACCTTTTTAATTAATTCTGAAATTGAATGTTTGTTTATCGAATGTTGATCCATGACATTCTAGTTCAAATCTGGCCATGACTTATTCCCTTGATTGCGCACCAAGTGTTAGAATATAGAAGATGGTGTGTTCGTTTTACCATTGACGATACCCTCGTCACCCAACCACAGGCCGAAGCCTCCCTCCGAGCACCTTAACCTTGACCTGAGAATTCCTCCGGAAGTAAACCCTAGGCTAGATAGCCAAAAAAAGAGTGGCGCATCAATCCCCAAGGGTAGCGCATCACAAAATACTGATCAGATGTTCCAAACCCTAGCCAAGAGATATACAAGCCAATACTGAAACTAGTTGTTGCTGCACCTGCACCTGCAACCCTCCTCCAAACCTGCGCACCAACTGGGAAAACTGCAGTCCTGAGATGTGACAAATGAGAACTGGCGCCCTGTATTTATAGTAATGCTACCAGTTTACTAGGGCCGACTTCTCTTTCTAGGTATGTGTTTGTTCAACATATTATTATTAATTTTGGTCGACTTCTTCTCTTGGAGGCTAATAGCCTAATATAAATTATCTTCTTGAGCCAACAAGGCTTCTAGGGTTATTAGCCAATTCATTAGGGTTTCTCTTGCTTCTCGGAGTCTTCTATTCTCGTCAGGTTCACACATGGGGGTAAATACCTCCCGCAGCTACCATAATATTAACACTCCCTCCTAGCTAGAGAGGTATTTACAGGTAGTGGACTTGAGCACAAAACATACCATTTACCCGATAGCATCAATATAGTCATCTAGACTATTTCATGACTAGATCATGAGCATCACCATCACCATCAATTGCATCATCTCTCGAAACCATACTCCATCTGAGTAGTTAAATATGATGTTGGATAAGTCACTCTCACCGTGGAGTGATATAAGAGGAGTAAAATTGTTACACGTCAAAATTGCTCAGATGAATAAGTGTCGCATTGTCCCTATCAGTCGTCGTAAGTGTCGCATCTTCTCTGCAACTTTTGCAAGTGTCACAAGTTAACCATTAGTGTCGCAAACAATGTTCAGACATGATGCCATGATAATGACACTAAGTAGGCACTTATGACACCTCATATGACTGATTTGAAGATCAAGAACTGGTCTACTGGAATCAAATAACTCTTGACACCTGAAAGAAGTCCTGAAACACTGATTTGGAAGGGGAACGCTCTTCTACTATAGCTGCAGAAGCGCTGGCGCTCCTCTACTATGATTCAAGGAGAGTTATAACGCCCTTTAGGCCCTTCTGGAGGAGCGCTGCTCATCTTAAGAGCGTTGGCGCTTTCCCAAGGCACACCAGGAGCGCTACAACGCTCT
>ML786900.1:230306-280430 GCA_009831015.1 Picea engelmannii | reverse complement strand
GAGATGCGTTGGGCTACGGTGTACTGATCTATCTGGAGATTAGGTCAATCTCGTCACTCAAGGTGCCTCAACAAGAGGTTTAGGGTTTCTGCAACTGCTTCTACTGGTAACCCTAGCTGCAGTGCTTTTGGAAGCTGCTCCTGCTAGTAACCCTAGCGGAAGTTCCTCAACGAGCTCAATATCTAGCAGCTATGTTTCCTTCCAGTGTTTTAGGCTGACTGAAGGGGTGTGGGCCCATAACCTGTTAGAATATAGAAGATGGTGTGCTCATTTTACCATTGACGATACCCTCGTCACCCAACCACAGGTCAAAGCCTCCCTCCGAGCACCTTAACCTTGACCTGAGAATTCCTCCGGAAGCAAACCCTAGGCTAGATAGCCAAACAAAGAGTGGCGCATCAATCCCCAAGGGTAGCGCATCACAAAAGACTGATCAGATGTTTCAAACCCTAGCCAAGAGATATCCAAGCCAATACTAAAACTAGTTGTTGTTGCAGCTGCACCTGCAACCCTCCTCCAAACCTGCGCACCAACTGCAACTACAGTGCACACCAACTAGGAAAATTGCAGTCCTGAGATATGACAAATGAAAATTGGCGCCCTGTATTTATAGTAATCCTACCAGTTTACTAGGGCCGACTTCTCTTTCTGGGTATGTGTCTGTTCAGTATATTATTATTAATTTTGGCTGACTTCTTCTCTTGGAGGCTAATAGCCTAATATAAATTATCTTCTTGAGCCGACAAGGCTTCTAGGGTTATTAGCCAATTCATTAGGGTTTCTCTTTCTTCCCGGAGTCTTCTATTCTCGTCAGGTTCACACATGGGGGTAAATACCTCCCGTAGCTACCATAATATTAACACCAAGCACTATCTGAATCTTACTCTCAGGCGAAGTTGCTAATAGTAAATTTTTTATTTAGAGCTGAGTTGGTTTCCCTCTAACCCTCACCACGAATTTACCCTTCGATTCTACTCTCTGGCAAGGTCACTACCTTACTAAAGTTCATTCTGATTCCACTCTAATATTTATCCAATATCTACTAAATGTGGACTAGTGTGGATCTTTGTTGTTTTCATTTTCAATCCAATTTCTTACCACATTTTTCCCAAAACGAAATGCTCTTTGCCTTGTTGGACGAATTGGTCGCTGCAGGTATACGCTTCCATTCAGCCTTGTTATAATATTTTATTGGCCAATGAATTTGATTTATTATTGGATCTGGATGGAAGTTTTGGAAGTTTACAATTAACTGAAAAATTAATATTATGTTATGTTGTTAATATCTTATGCTTAAGTAAATCGCTTAGGCACATATCTTGTGCTTAAGTAAATGGATTTCGAGTGTGCCAATGCTTGATGCGCCTCCTTGGGTAGCCACTCACTCATGAAAGATTCCTTCCACACTCCTCTAGCTTCTACCACCTTGGGACTTGAGGAATCCCCATACTAGGCAAACCGATTTTAAACTACATTACACCAAAAATAAAAATAAAATAAAAAAATAACCCACAAAAACAAGCGGTAACCAAAGTGATCATTGATATTACCTTCCTTCACTCATTGAACTATTTCCTTTAGATCTCAGTGATTGACTCTCTCTTACACAACGAATGATCACCCCAGGCTCATCATCCTTACCCTATTTTACACAGTGATTTATTACTCAAATCTCGGCGATGTCACTCTCTCTTACACAGCCATTGGCCTCCCAAGGCTCGACGATTTTACCTTCCTTCACCCAGTGAATTATTCCCATTGAATCTCAGATTTTTTACCTCCTCTTACACTGCATTTGGTCTCCACAACCTTGGCGATTTTATCTTTAATACACAATGAGTTGGCTCCATTGCTCAACGAATTTCCCTCTTACCACCTCAGCGACTTTACTGTTGTGTCTTACCCTTTAGCGCAACATTTTTATTGTTGTGTACCCTTCACTCAGTGTTTCCTTGCTGCATTTTTATTTTCTTACTCGATGAACCTATATCTACTCTGCATTTCACCCAGCATTTCATAATTGTGCCTCAACAAATCATTAACGATATCTCTGTGTTTTTCACTTGGTATTACATTCACCCTTTACCTCAGCCTGACATGCATTTCACCTAGCATTTTGTAATTGTCCTCAACAAATCAACAACGATGTCTCTGCGTTTTTCGCTTTGTATTACATTCACATTTTACCTCAACTTTGACATGCATTCACTCAGTTATTCATTATTTAATTAAGAGCCTATATCTCTATATAAAAAGGTTTTTAATGCTTCATCTAATGTTACTTTTCTTTTTGGATAATTGAATAGTATTGATCTTAATCTTGTGCCTTGATATAATAGAGTGTGTGGATACTACTAGTGCCCAAGGAAATATTTAATGTGATTACCCTTGCGTGCCATGAATAAGGTTGATGGTGATTGCGTCTAACATTGATAAACGTAATTCCAGTTGGACTATAGTTAGAATGTTTCCTAGGCGGTAATTGCGTCGATTAATTGATCATGTTAATGTACTCGGACTTTTGTGGATGCTTCAGAGGTGTTATGCACCATGATTTTTTATATGATGTACTATTGGTTATGCAAATTGTTTGTCTCTATGCACCTTGAGAATAATGTGGATGGATGAATTATTTAAGTCATTAGTTTACTTGTGTCATGAAATTAACATTGATGTATGACTAGTTAAGTGGTTAGACTACTTGCGCAAATGAGAAGTTAATGTGACAGATGATTCGTGTAAACATCAGACTTCTTGCGCAAATGAAAATTTAACATAAGGAATGATTGTTTTATACAATAGAGTTATTGTGCGCAATAAAATTAACGTAATGAATGATTGGTGTAGACATTAGACTTCTTGTAAGAATTGAAAATTGATATGATATATGATGAGTTATGTGAATGGTTACTCGTGCGTCATGTTTAATTGTGGATTGGGATTGATGGATTGCTGAATTTGGTGATCGTAGATGTTGTTGATTTAGCTAGTTGCTTGGGATTGATTGTGTTAGTGAGATGTAAACACCTCCTTGTTCCTCAGAACAATCGCCAGCCCTAAGACCTTAAATGGTTAAAATTAATTGGAACCTGGGCTTGAGCATTTCTTATGTGTCCTGGAGGTCCTAACTTTGTAGGGTAGGTTGGGCGGGTAGTCATTTTATATTCATTACATGATTGAATGTTGTTGTAAATTGTTTCAATATTATTATGATGTGCTAATCTACTATGCTATTTATGTTTATGTGTTGTTATCCTTCGTTGACGCGTTGAATGCGTCGTTAGTGATTTCCATGATGAGCAGCTGGTACTACTTTTACTTATGATGTTGTTGATTAGGCACKGGTGTGATCATGTGTTGATGTTAGTTTATTAATGCAAAAAGAAAAATTTTACCTTTTGTGCTTCGTTTTTTCTTAGGCGTAACGAAGGGTTGTTACATATGGTATCAAAGCGGGTTCAACCCCGCGACTTGGGATCATTATGTYTTCCACTGTATTAAACACTTGATTAATATTGTATCACTAATTAAATTGAATTTTGTCCTTGCAGGTAATCATGGTTGGAGGACGCCATGGAGGAAGACGACGTGGTGCTAGGGGAGGAGGCGTGACGCTTCCAGTAGCATCCATGCAAGAGGGGTCTAACCCCCAAGGAGAAGAGAAAGTCATTGGACAAGAGCAGATTGTTGTGGGGGATGTGGTTAGGTTGATGAGGTCCTTTCAGAGTATGTCAAAGGCCTTGATTAACCATCTGGATAGAGATGACTTCAGGGTGCCTGTACCCCCAGAGGGTCCACAACGCGCCCTAGCCGGTACTGGTAGTGTTCACCGAGAACTTGAGAAGGTCAAGTTTCCCGAGTTCTTGGGTACCACGGACGACGCAGCTATCGAGTCATGGTTGGAGAACATGGCGATGTGATTCACACTTTCCGACTACACCTCCAACATGAAATTTTGCATGGCGGTATTTCAACTAAAGGGGAGCGCTCTTCAATGGTGGAAGACGCTTCTGCCACAACTGAACATGGTCATCAAAGACGTGTCATGGGAGTTGTTCAAGGAGAAGTTACATGAGAGGTATTTGTCTGAGGAATTCATTGAGTGCCAGCTCAATGAGTTCAACACCTTACGACAAGGCAGTCGTATGGTGCCCAAGTATGAGGCTCATTTCATGGAGTTTCTTAAGTATGCTCCACATCTGAACACTGAGAAGATCAAGGTCAATAATTTTTTGTTTGGCCTTAACATCAGCGTTTGTGTGAAAGTGAGGATACTAATGCCCTAGATGTTGCACGATGTTGTCCAGAAGGCCCTCATAGTTGAGGAAGAATTGATCAGCGGGGGTCAGAGCAAGACTGTTGTGAAACTGACGGGACATGTGACATATGATGCACAGTAGCATCAGACACCAGCTAGACATCCATAAAGGTATCAAGGCACTCCCAGATTATCTATGTTCACTACACCACAACGACTGACGCCTTAGCAGTGGACTCCCTACAAAGGACCACAGCACCAGCACCAGCACCAGCAGTCCAGGCATGTTCAACAAAACAAACTAGGGTTCCAGGCTAGTGGGCCATCAACTTCTACTTTGAGGACCAGGAGTACTGGACTGAAGACTGGATGTTGGACATGTGGAGAGCCACATTACCAGTGTGATTGTCTGGTTAAGACGGCCAGAGCAATCTGGTCAGTCAGACACACTACAGTATGAGATTTGGGTAAGGCCCACTAAATTCATGTAGCAGTGAATAACCGCCAAGACGAGCACCATTCTACTGTACTCGAGACGTCAGGTACCATCATTGACCAAACCTTTGGTATTTTGATAGATCTTCATGCTACAAAGAGCTTTATTTATGGTGGAGCACTAAAAATATTTAAGGTAAAGGCAGTCGAACATGACGAGTTTAGCTATGTGGAAATGACTTCGGGATCCAAGAAAAAGGTTGGAGGAAAGGTTACGGACTATAGCCTCAACCTGGGATATTTTGTAATGAAGGCCAACTTGTACATCACGATCTTAGGATCTTATGACATCATGATCAATATGGACTAGTTGGAATCACATGATGTGATACTCAACTGTAAGACGAAACGGTTGAGTTTAACCAATGGCGAGGGACAAATATGAGTGATTGTAGGAAGAAACCAGGGAGTTTCCCTAAGGTTCATCTCTTCCCTACAGCTACCTAAGAGTATGCGCAAAGGATGCAAACTATATGCAATCTTAGCACTGAATGAAAAGGGCATGGCGGAAGTGCTAGAAAACCTTCCAGTAGTACAAAAGTTTGGGGACGTATTCCCATAAGAGTTACCAGGTTTGGCACCCGAAAGGGAATTGGAATTTACAATCGACTTAAAACCTAGAACCGAACCGATAGAAATAACTCCTTATCATATGTCTATCCCTGAGTTATGGGAGTTGAAAATGAAACTAAAAGAGTTGTTGGACCTAGGACTTAAATGTCCAAGTGTGTCACCTTGGGGTGCACCTTTTATATTCATACGAAAGAAGGATGGGTCGTGGAGACTCTTCATTGACTATAGTCAATTGAATAAGGAAACGATCAAGAACCAGTATCTGTTTCCAAGAATAGATGATTTGTTTGATCAAATGAAAGGTGCAACGACGTTACGGATCAATGAGGAAGACATTCTTAAGACCGCATTCAAGACGAGGTTTGGACATTAAGAGTTTATCATTTTACCATTTGGACTGACAAACACCCCATGGGTATTCATGAGCTTGATGAATGGGGTGTTCCGTGAATGCTTGGACAAGTTTTTTCAAGTATTCATTAACGACATTTTGATATATTCTCGGATGACGAAAGAACATAACGAACATTTTTTCTTGCTACTACAGTGTTTACGAGAGAAAAAATTATACGGCAAATTGTCGAAATGCTCTTTCTATCAATCGAGGATTCATTATTTAGGGCATGTTATCTCTGGCGAAGGTATCATTGTGGATCTAGTGAAGGTAGAAGATATTACGGAATGGCCTGCGCCGACAAATGTACCAAAAGTACGTAGCTTCATGGGTTTAGCTGGATATTATCCACAGTTCGTCGAAGGTTTTTCGAAGATAGCAAATCTGATTACGGAATTGCAAAAGAAAAACAAGAAGTTTGTATGGACCGAGAAATGAGTGGAAGCGTTTAGAAGGCTCAAGGAGTTGTTGACGACAACACCCATACTAAAATTCCCTGACATGGACGATGACTTCTTGGTATGAAAATACGCATCCAAGGAAGTCTTAGGCGGAGTCTTGATGCAATATGGTCAATTGACCGCTTACATCTCAAGGAACTTAAGAAAGCATGAGGAGAACTACGCGACGCACGATTTGGAGTTATTTTCCATGGTGTATGCCTTGAGAGTGTGGAGACACTACCTGATTGGACAGAAATTCGAACTAAAAACATACCATTTTGGGTTGAAGCACATTTTTACACAAAGTGACTTGAATGCACGTCAAAGGTGTTGGTCAGAACTGCTTAGAGAGTACGGTTTCGAGATCACCTACATAAAAGGAACAATGAACAAAGTGGCAGATGTGTTGAGTCGGAGACCATGCATATTTTCGGCAATACCTCTCCAGACGAATCTTTGTGAAAAGATTCTAATTGTACAGTGCGACGATGACTGGTTTAAAAAGGTTAAGGAAAATATCGGACAAGACACCATGTTGGTACGACAATTTGAGGGATTTACTGTGGACAACGATGGATTAATGAGGTATAATAACCGGATTTATGTACCACCTAATGACGAGTTGAGAAGTATGATCTTAAATGAAGCTCATAAAAAAATGTACATGGCTCATCCAGGAATCACAAAGATGAGGGAAAACCTTAAACCCTTATTCTTCTGGAAAGGAATGAAGGCGGACATAGTCAACTACATGGCGATATGTCTAGAATGTCATCAAGTGAAGGTTGAACATATACATCCGAAAAGATTACTACAACCACACGATATTCTGAAACCGAAATGGGAGGTCATTTCGATGGACTTTATTGTGGGATTGTTGTTGACGGCAAGGAGGCACAACTTGATTTTTCGTGGTAATTGACACTCTAACGAAGACTGCATATTTTATCCATGTGTGTACGACGTATCAGGCACAAAACATAGCTAGATGTTTTATCAGCGAGATAGTGAGATTGCATGGCGTGCCTAAGAGGATCATATATGATCAAGGATCGGTGTTTACAAGACAATTTTGGACTAGTTTCCAAGAGGCCTTCGGAACCCAAGTTAACTTTAGTACCACGTATCACCCTAAGATAGATGGGAAGACAGGAAGAACGAACCAAATCTTGGAAGATATGTTGCATATGTACGTGATGGATGAACAGAATCGTTGGGAAGATTTCTTGCCACTGGTAGAGTTTGCATACAACAATAGCTATCAAAGCACCATTAAGATCGTGCCATTTGAGTTTATTTACAGGTGACCGTGTCAGGCACCTTTGAGCTGGGATCGCCTGGAGGATAGGGCCCAAAACAATCCAAGAAATGGAAGAACAAATGAAAACGATAAGACAAAGGATTAAGGAAGTGCAGGATCGACAAAAGAGTTATGCCAATGTGCATCGCGTTGACCGTAGTTATGAAGTTGGTGATCGAGTCTTCTTACGGGTGAAACCGCACAAGAGTTCGATCAAGTTTGGAAAGGGTGTTAAACTCTCTCCTAGGTTTATGAGACCTTTCATGGTTGTGGAAAAGAAAGGGCCCATGGCCTATCGACTAGCCTTGCCTTATTTTTTGAGGCGTATGCACGATGTTTTTCACGTATCTGTTTTGAGACGTTATTTTAGTGATCCTACACATGTGATTGACATGAGTTCTTTGTAGGTGTCGAACGAGGGTGCACTCACGACGGAGCCAATATGCATTATGGACCATCACATTTGACATCTACGGTGTCGAACAGTCGATCAGGTCAAGGTCCAATGGGACAATTACAGTTCACACTCGGCTACCTAGGAGGATGCATATGATATGTGCCAGCAATTTCCATTTGTGTTTGATAGTTAGACATTTAGATATTGTCAGATACTTTATTTACTGCACATATATTATGAAACTTCCAGACGAAGTTTAAACCAAGAGGGGTGTATGTAACATCTCTCTCTTGCACGCACATCATTTGACTTATTCTTTGAAGATACTTGTGTGCAAGTGATCCAGTTTTGTATATGGTTGTATGTTTCGCTTATGGATTCGGATGATGATGTTGTATTATGATGTTATGTTATTTGATATCTATGTATATACATGTTTTGTTGACAGGTTTCTCTTGAGTGTGCAGAACACTTAACAAATTGAGGATGTCGATGGAATCAATGGACCTCCTTGGACTATGGATCGAGTCATGGAGTGGACTATATATGGTTTGGGTATTTCTATTTATGCATGTGTGACATATGATAGAGTATATTATGATGTTGTTTATGGATCGTTGACAGTGTTTCGTTGTTGGATGCACGCTGACGATTGCTTGCTAATAATACTCACATAAGAAGTAAAGGGTCCATCCACATCAACCGGATATTGAGGGAGAGGTGTGGCGGCAGCCCTGCTACAACCTACTATCACTCTCGTCGTGGATTGAATTGTAGGTTAATGATTACCTAATTCGAGAGATCCACGATTTTGTGAGGGAAAACTGAGACAGTCGCTCATGAATATTCTAAAGGGCATGTAATAAGGCAGGGTCCTTATTCCTTATAGGCCCTTAGTCTCTCAAAAGGTCATCTAATGGAGTATTGACTCCAAGGATTGGAAAACTACCAAAACCAGTGAAAGGTGAGTGGCACCCTTGGAGCATGTAGTGCGTCTTTAAGGGAACGTCGCATAAATAAAACTCGAATAAAGACAAGTGGCACCATTGAAGTAGGTAATGCATCTTGAAGGGCATGTAGCATAAATAAAACTTAAATAAAAGTGAGTGGCACCCTTGGAGCACGGAGTGCATCTTGAAGCGCACGTCGTGATTTTTATAAAGGTGAGTCAATGAACCTAGATGGATAGAAAACAATTTTTGTTTTGGCATTGTCGGACTTAAATTAATTATTAAATGAGTATTTTTTATTAATTATAAAATCCCCTTAAAAATTCTAAGCCTAGTTTAAAAATTTGAGCCTAAGTCTAAAGTAGGTAAGAAAAATAAAAATTAAATTAGAAATTTAATAAATGGTGGGGGATGAAGAAAAATCAAGTTAGGAATTGAAAGACTAAAAATTTATATCTAAAGATTTAATTATATAAATGTGTGCAAAATAATACCAAAATGGAACTAAGATAAGAAAGGAAATAAATGTAAAAAGGAATGTGGAAGCATAGAAAGGAATCTAGTCAAATCTAACTAAAGAAACTTCCTAAATCAAACACAACTAAGTTTTAGAAATAAGTGAGTCATTAAAAATGAAATAGAGGGAATAAACGGACAGCTAGGAGTGATTTTAGAAGCGCTTTTAGGATGGGTGAGGGAAATTGACATTTAATTAAATTAAATGGTGAATTTATTGGTGCAACTAAGGGAACGGGTGACAAATGTACGGGGAGAGTAATTCCTAATTATTTAAAAAAAAAAAACAAATTAAATGTGCAAATCGCAAGTGGTCACTAAGAAAAAATATATAAAATAAATGGTTGAGAGGAGGAACGGAGCATGACCGCTATGATTAAAGTTATGCTGCCGAAATTTCTTTGGCGGGTTTTACTTGTGAGAGTCAGGATACCCATTTTGAGAGGGAGTGGTAGCTTGACCTTGCGAGGCAAGCTGGGAGCTATATTTTTCTCTGATTGTGTGTGTGGCCCCTTTGTGGCTCGGAGGGCTAAGGGGGGAAAAGAGTACCTCTAGAGTTGATTGGGAGGTACCGGTGAGGTCTCAGTGATTAGAAAGCGGGAGCAAGGAGGATATGTCAGCTACCGACGGACATTATCAAGTGCATGTCAGACAATGGTTACAGTATTTAGTGAAATTTGTGATTGAATTAGGATTTTAAATTGTACAATTGTGTTTCTTTTCATTGCTTATTGTGTTTAAAATTTAGGATGGAATAGACAAGCATTAATGTTGTTTAAATTCTAGAAGTGATTCTGAATTATTTCACTTCCTTTTTAATTAATTATGAACTTGATTGTTTTATCAAATGTTGATCCTTGCCATTCTAGTTGAAATATGGCCATGAATTATTCCCTTGATTGTGCACCAAGAACTATACGAATCTTACTATCACGTGAAGTCGCTAACAGTAATTTTTTTATTTAGAGCTGATTTGGTTTCCCTCTAACCCTCGCCACAAATTTTCCCCTTCAATTCTTCTCTCTGGAAAGGTCATTTCCTAACTAAAGTTAATTATGATTCCACTCTGATATTTATCCACTATCTATTAAATGTGAACTGGCGTGGATCTTTGTTGTTTTCATTTTCAATCCAATTTCTTATCACATTTTTCCCAAAAGGAAATGCTCTCTGCCTTGTTGGGAGAATTGGTAGCTGCGGGTATACGTTTCCATGCAACCTTGTTATAATATTTTATTGTCTAATAAATTTGATGTGTTATTGGATCTGGATGGAAGTTTTGGAAGTTTACAATTAACTGAAAAATTAATATTATGTCTTGTTTCTAATATCTTCTACTTAAGTCCTCGAGGTGTAGGACAGTCGGTGACGGAGTGTGTTGTTAAGCCACTCCGTGTTGAAAAGGCATCGGTTCGAAACCTGCAGGGACAAAAAAAATCCAACCATGTTAAGGGTTGGTGTGGCTCAAGCCAGGTGCGATCCCCGGGTGATTTTGATGGCTTAGATGCCCCTGAGTCGTGGTTTCTCAAGCCACAGGTTAATCCCGATGCCAACGGGTTCGGCCACATTAACAAACAAACAAAAAAAAATATCTTCTGCTTAAGTAAATCTCTTAGGCACATATCTTATGCTTAAGTAAATGGATTTCGAGTGTGCCAATGCTTGATGTGCCTTCTTGGGTAGCCACTCACTGATGAAAGCTTCCTTCCAAGGTCCTCTAGATTCCGCCACCTTCGTACTTGAGGAATCCCCATACTAGGAAAACTGATTTTAATCTACATTACACAGAAAAAATAAAAATAAAAACCCATATAAACAGGCGGTAACCAAAGTGATCTTTGATATTACCTTCCTTCACTTAGTGAACTATTTCCTTCATATCTCAGCAATTGACTATCTCTTACACAACCAATGATCTCCCCAGGCTCATCGTCATTACCTTCTTTTACACAGTGATTTATTATTCAAATCTCAGTGATATCACTCTCTATTACACAACGATTGGCCTTCCAAGGCTCAGTGATTTTACCTTCATTCACCCGGTGAATTATTCCCCTTGAATCTCAACGTTTTTACCTCCTCTTACACTACGGTTGGTCTCCACAAGCTCGACGATTTTACCTTTAATACACAGTGAGTTGGCTCCATTTCTCAGTGAATTTTCCTCTTACCACCTCAGCGACTTTACTGCTACGTCTTACCCTTCATCGCAATGTTTTTATAATTGTGTACCCCTCACTCAGTGTTTCCTTGCAGGGTTTTTATTTTCTTACTCAGCGAACCTGTATCTACTCTACATTTCACCCAGCATTTCGTAATTGTGCCTCAACAAATCATTAACAATATCTTTGTGTTTTTCGCTTGGTATTACATTCACCCTTTACCTCAGCTTGACATGAATTTCACCCAGCATTTTGTAATTGTGCCTCAACAAATAAACAACGATGTCTCTGCGTTTTTCGCTTGGTATTACATTCACCTTTTACCTCAGCTTTGACATGCATTCACTTAGTTATTCATTATTTAACTTAGAGTCTATATCTCCATATAAAAAGGTTTTTAATGCTTCATCTAATGTTACGTTTCTTTTTGGATAATTGAATAGTATTTATCTTAATCTTGCACCTTGATATAATAGAGTGTGTGGATGAACTTGTGTGTGGATACTACTAGCGCCCAAGGAAATATTTAATGTGATTACCCTTGCGCTCCATGAATAAGGTTGATGGTTATTGCGTCTAACATTGATATACGTAATTTCAGTTGGACTATAGTTAGAATGTTTCCTAGGCGGTAATTGTGTCAATTAATTGATTGTGTTAATGTAGTCGGACTTTTGTGGATGCTTCAGAGGTGTTATACGCCATGATTTTTATATGTACTATTTTTTGTGTAAACTGTTTTTCTATATGCGCCTTGAGAATAATGTGGATGGATGAATTATTTAAGTCATTAGTTTACTTGCGTCATGAAATTAACATTGATGTATGACTAGTTAAGTGGTTAGACTGCTTGTGTGAATGAGAAGTTAATGTGACGGATGATTGTTGTAGACATTAGACTTCTTGCGCAAATGAAAATTTAACGTAAAAAATGATTGTTTTAGACAATAGACTTCTTGCACGCAATAAAATTGACGTAATGAATGATTGTTGTATACATTAGACTTCTTGTGTGAATTGAAAAATGATATGATATATGATGAGTTATGTGAATGATTACTCGTGCTCCATGTTTAATTGTGGATTTGGATTGATGAATTTTTGAATTTGGTGATTGTCGATGATGTTTATTTAGCTTGTTGTTTGGGATTAATTGTGTTAGTGGGATGTAGACACCTCTGTGTTCCTCAGAACAGTCGCCATCTCTGAGACCTTAAATGGTTAAAATCAATTGGAACCTGGGCTTGATCGTTGCATATGTGTCCTGGAGGTCCTAAGCTTGAAGGATAGGTTGGGCGGGTAGTCATTTTATATTCGTTATCTGATTGAACGTTGTTGTAAATTGTTTCAAGATTATTACAATGTGCTAATCTTCTACGCTATTTATGTTTATGTGTCGCTATCCTTCGTTGACGCGTTGAATGTGTCGTTAGTGATTTCCATGATGAGTAGTTGGTACTGCTTTTACTTATTATGTTTTTTATTAGGTTCTATTGTGATCATGTGTTGATGTTAATTCCTTAATGCAAAAATAAAATTTTACCTTTCGTGTCTCGCTTTTTCTTAGGCGTAATGGAGGGTTGTTACAATAAAATAAAAGGCATGAGTGTGGGGAAAAAAAATGTTTTACATAGATTGAGGAAATGAATAAGAAAAGAGCTAAAATATTCTCACGATCCAAAACTAGTGGAGACTAATTCCACCAGATCTTGTCATGTTTTAACAAGGATTAGTGCTCCACAAACTCTAAGATGGAGGGATATATAAAGAAATGAAAGGAAACAAAGTTGATTGATTATGGTAGTACACTGAATTTCAATAAAAACAAATTAGTGAAACTTCTTAATTGCTTTATATTATATCCAACACCATAATTTCAAGTAATGATTGCAAATGGAGGTACTACAAATTGTACAGGGAAGTGCCATAGTATTAAGAATACTATGGGGAATTACAATGGCTATGAAGTTTTTAGAGCTATGTATGATATTTATCTCTAAAGGAAAGAAAGTTGAACTAATAAGTATTCAAGGGAGACCATATAAAATGATTATCTCCAACAACATGGTATAACCTATAAAAAAGTGCCACTCAAGAGTAATTGTGTAGTGGTTCTTACAAGATGTTCAATCATTTAAGTCTTATCTAGCCCTAGATGTATAAAGACTTATTGACACACATTCCAAAGTAATTGTAGAGATTCTTGAATCTCTTCCAACCATCTGAGAGCATGATCAAGTATTCATCTCATTCTAGGGAGCCTCCCTCCTAACATTCGACCTTTACTATCTCTATGTTCATATGAGTGTGATTGAGCACATGGTGCAAAACATATTACAAGTTGGCATCATTACACCAAGTCAAAGTGTTGTCTCTTCTTTGGTGGTGATGGTTCACAAAAAGGATCCTTCATTGGCATATGTATCTAGATTATCGAGATGTCAACAAGTTCACCATTAAAGATAAGTTTCATATCCATGTTATCGATGAATTGTCAAATGAATCAATTCCTAAAGTAATTTTCTTGACTAAGTTGAATCTTCGTTCAAGATATCATCAAATTAGAATGAGGGAAGAAAATATTCTCAAAATATCTTTTAGAACACATGAAAGTCATCAAGAGTTTTTTATTATGCCTTTTGACCTTACTAATGCACCTTCCACATCTCAAAGTTCAATAAATTTTGTTTTCAAAACGTTCTTCTGGAAATGTGTGCTAGTATTTGTTGATGATATATTAATTTACAGTGAATTTTGGGAAGAACATGTACATCGTGTATGTTAGAACTCTGTAAATTTGTTCGGATGATAAAACAAACGACACAGGTAACCTACAAACCAACTTTAGAGTAGAGTACTAGCCTACTAAAATCAGAGAGGGCTCTCTTCTATCACTTGGTCTTCAACAGATGAGTTTTCTTTAACAAGTCGATGGCTAGGTTTTGTTGCTTTGAAGGGTTTTTTATAATTTTGTTGGCAAGTAAGGGGAGGGACACTTAGGGCTATGGAGTCAAACTTCTAAAACGAATGGAAGCATTGACTGGTCAGTAGAACTCTCCAGAGGATAAAGGCTAAATGAGGTGATGAATCTTAATTATCAATTGAAATTTGTAGAGTGTAGGAAGAAAGAAAAAACATGTCACTACATTAGAGCATTAAATAAAATCAATTTTGACTTAGTTAGGAAGAACTTAACACGGTTTAAATTGCTTCAGCTAAGAGTATCACAAGATGAATTATGGGCCTTTAACTATCCAATTTAAACAGAAGACAATGAAAATGGAATTTAATCATACAGGAAATACATACAAAGAAATGAAACAAACTCAAATCACCACCATTAGAATATTTTCATGGAAACTTCAAGACTTCTGCATGTGTATTCTATTCAGCTTCATAAAATTACATTCAAGTTCTGAATAGCTAAAATCGTGCCATTACACTTCTGCAAACCTCTAATACATTTGGAATTCCTAATATTTATACAGGTTGAGTTCCTTTGATTTGAAACCGATTACAATGATTAAACTGAAGAGTTTCGATTTTCAAACTGATTACAATGATTGCAAAGAAATGTTTTGATTCTGAAATCGATTGCAATGATAAGCAAGAAAACGATTCAAGACCCGGATTTTGGTTCCTCTAGTGTTTCGGTCCCTCTCTTTGCCACTTGTTCTGCTTTTGAGGTTATGATGGGATCCATGGTCGTGAAAAAATACTTGGAAGCGAGCAGAGATGGTGTGCAGTTGGTGTACTGTGGAGCTACAGGTGAGAGGCGGTGGTCGCTCCAAGGTTCAAATGGTCCAGCGTTTGAAATAAAATAAAATAATCGAAAAAAAAACGCCCCTTTTATACTTTTCGGGGGCATGAGGAAGTGGTTTGGGGCAACCCTCTTTTCACCCCGAAATGCGCCTAGTGGTTCCACATAGCCCCGAATGAAAACCACAGTTTAAATTTCGACCCGCTTTCTAAAATTAACCTCCACGCAGTTTCTCCCCCTGAAATCATCCTCGACCATCAATCTGGATATTTTGCGATCCGCGAGGTATCGGGCCCCATCATCTTATTGCTCCTGTCAGTTTTAGCCTTTTCCTACCATATTTATCCCCTTCCCTAGTTTATCAGACTTCCAAACCAGTTTTAGTGTTCCGCTAGATTCTGAAATCTTGATTTCACACAATAAAATTAGCATGTGATAACTTTGGCTCCAACGAGGATGTTATCCTCCCAGTGAGGTAGAAAAGAACTCATAGACCTGGTGCCTGATCCATTGGGTTTCTCCCAAAACATGTGTGCCATGCTCTGACATGTCACCAGTGTCCACTGAAAACCCAAGTCTGTACACTACTCTCAACTGAAAAATGAACGCTAACTACACCACTACAATTTGAATGTACACACTACTGAAAACCCAAACTGAAAATTGATTGACCATCAAGCTTATTTGCACACTCGTATCTACTCTAAATTGCTAAAATGAATTGCCAATCAAATGAAATCATAATGCCAATGCAACCATGAAAGCATTTTATCCATTGTTTTCTTTCTTTGCACATGCTTGCTCCAAAGATTGTTTACTGATAATTCATTCATTTATCTATAAATTCAAATCTCAAAAATAAAAAACATTAGGACTATTTACCACCTCCAACAAAACTGCAAATGGATCCTCTAAAACATGCATAAAATATCAATCATGTTTCACCCCTTCCACTGCATACTTTTTTTCATGCAATTCAACATGTTGATTGCCACAAAGAGGCTGAAAACTCTGCTGAGACTGCTGAAAATAACAACCTTCTTAAACAAAAGACAATGTTGGCTGAAATGAAACCCCTAGTGGCAAGCAATCCACATCTAACACTAACGTTGATTGACCATCATCTTTGTTTCCAAGCTCGTAGTTAATCAAGGGCTGCAAATCTGAACTGAAATAACCTTCCATGTAATCAACAACACGGTCATTAAATGCATGAGAAGGTTGTTGGTCTTCCTCACTTGTAACAATTTGCTCATGTAAAATAGTGTCACTGTGAATGCAGTTAGACTTCCTTGCGTCCTCTGTTATCTCATGATTTACTTTCAACAATTCAAAGGAAGAAAAACATAACGGAAGATAATTTTCATTGCCAAGTCCACTGCTTTCTTCATATTCGACATCATGCCTAGAGAATTTCTGATTTGAAACATTATAAACATTTTGCTTCAGCAATTTGAAAGAAGAAAAACGCAATGGCAAAGTTCTTTCACCTGATTCAAAACTTTCTTCATTTTATTCACTATTGTCATATGCACATTTTTCGATTTCTTTGGATTGTTGAACACGATCATTTTCAGATTCATCTTCGACCAATGGTTGCAATTTCTTGTCAATTTGTTCCAGTGAATCAGTGTGATTTGGCATCAACGCACATTCCTTTGCTTCAGTAATGATCTTAAAAATTTCTTTCAACAATTAAAACGAAGAAAAACATAAAGGTAAAGAATTTCTTTCAGTTGATTTTGTACTTTCTTCATATTTTTATTTGTAATTGTGATATGTAGGTTGATTGTTCTCATTACATTGCTGAAAAGGAACATTTTCTGATAGAGAACATGCAGTTGGTTGTTCTAGGAATTCAACATCATATTCATCATATATAAACAAATCAACAACATTTGCAATGTCATCTAACAAGGAAAAGCTTGAGACATCAACATGCTCTTCAACAAGTTGATTTGCAAATTCATTCTCTTGACTGTCTACAAATGAATACATAAAACAATCAACCCCATGCTTATCATAGGATGGATCAGAAGCTAAATCAACACCTTCTTTTTTGATAAGTGGAATATAATCCTTTGCAAAATCATTACCATTTAAAACTTCAAGAGGACATACAATATTATTAACCCTCTGCTCAAGATTCAAATCCACTGTTCTCTGTTCATATTCACTGTCATGTTCTTTAGCATCCAATTCCTCATTTCAAATCTGTTTACATGCTTGAATATTATGTTGAATCTCCTGAGAATCATTAAACATTTGTTGTAAGGACTTAGATCTTCTTTCCATCGGAAGGAAAGACAAATCTGGATGAAAGGTTGTTGCATAATGGAGCATGGCAACAGCTTAAGTGGGTTGAATTTCTTTGGAAAACTTGTAATAAATACTAGAAAACCTTCTATTGAATGTAGAAATATTTTCATTGCTCTGTCTCTTCAAAGCATAGAACTATGTAAGATGTAGATCCAAAGATTTCCTCTTGCCCCAAAATTTCAAGAAGACATTATTCAATTCCTCCCATGAGCTAATTGTCTTTGGCTGCAAGTGTTTAAACCAGTATTTGGTATCCTCTTTCAAGAATTGAGAGAAGGCCCTCATACAAACATCGTCATGATCAATCTCAAGCAAATATATAAAATGTTTAAAATCTTGTATGTGTTTTTCAGTTGTAATGGCATTGGGTTCTCCATCAAAGACAGGTAGGTACTTATAGTGCTTTGGAGGAAACTTATGAAGAATGTGAGGTAATTTTAAAGGTTTGTATCTATGTTGAATCTTGGAGGGTGTTGGATCAAGTACAAGAGGTGAGATATCAGCCTTGATTTCATGAGGCTCATCAACTTGGCTATGATCAACACATAACTCGGATAGAATATTTTGATCAAAATTAGTGATACAATGTGGAAATATATGTACAACTTAAAGAGGAAGATATACAGGTGAAAGATTATCATGATCATCATTTGAATGCAACAGGTAAAGAAAAATTTGTTTACCATGTTCAAGAAAGGACAAAAGGTAATTAATAACAAAAAATATTATGTCTTGAAAAAAACTCAACTTTAGGTACTTGTTTTCTCTCATGATGTCCTTTCATACTTCTGTCAATAGATCTTGTCATATAGTTAAGTCTTTGAATCGCATTTGAAGCTTGATTGGAGTCGCCAGGTGGAAACATACAGCCTTCTTGTATCTAACCTTTGTCTGCCATCAGAAATCAGGTCTAAACCTTGTCATTTCTCTTAGGGAAAATGCAACTTTCGTGCCCGACAGCGGCGCCAGTATGTTAGCACTCTGTAAATTTGTTTGGATGATAAAACAAACGACAAAGATAACCTAACAAAATTTAGAGTTGGGTACTAACCTGCTCATCTCAGAGAGGGCTCTATCATGTCACTTGGTCTTCAACAGATGAGTTTTCTTTAACAAATTGATGGCTAGGTTTTTTTGCTTTGAAGGGTTTTTTATAATTTTGTTGGCAAGGAAGGGGAGGGACAATTAGGGCTATGGAGTCAAACTTCTGAAACGAATGGAAGCATTGACTGGTTGGTAGAACTCTCCAGAGGTTAAAGGCTAAATGAGGTGATGAATCTGAATTATAAATTGAAATTTGCAGTGTAGGAAGAAAGGAAAAACATGTCACTACATCACAGCATTACATAAAATGAATTCTGACTTAATTAGGAAGAACTTAACACAGTTTAAATTGCTTCATCCAAGAGCATCACAAGATGAATTATGGGTCTTTAACTATCCAATTTAAACAGAAGACAGTGAAAATGGAATTTAAGCATACAAAAAATACATACAAAGAAAGGACACAAACTCAAATCACCACCATTAGAATCTTTTCATGGAAACTTCAAAACTTATGCATGTGTATTTTATTCGGCTTCGGAAAATTACATTCAAGTTCTGAATAGCTAAAATTGTGCCCTTGCACTTCTGCCAACCTATAATACATTTGGAACTCATAATATTTATACAGGCTAAGTTCCTTTGATTTGAAACCGATTACAATGATTAAACTGAAGCGTTTCGGTTTTCAAACCGATTACAATGATTGTAAAGAAATGTTTCAATTCTGAAACCGATTGCAATGATAAGCAAGAAAATGTTTCGAGACCCAGATTTTGGTTCCTATGGCGTTTCGGTCCCTTTCTTTGCCACTTGTTTTGCTTCTGAGGTTATGATGGGATCCATGGTCATGAAAAAATACCTGGAAGCAAGCGGAGATGGCATGCAGTTGGTGTATTGTGGAGCTACAGGTGAGAAACGGTGGTCGTGCCAAGGTTCAAACGGTCAAGCGTTTGAAATAAAATAAAATAATCAACAAAACACCCATTTTGTACTTTTCTTCTTTTCGGGGGCATGAGGAAGTGGTTTGGAGCAACCCGCTTTTCACCCCGAAATGTGCCTGGTGGTGCCACGTAGCCCTAAACAAAAACCACGATTTAAATTTCGACCCGCTTTCTAAAATTAACCTCCACGCAGTTTCTCCCTCCGAAATCATCATCGACCGATGATCTGGAGAGTTCACGATCCACGACATATCGAGCCCCATCAACTTAGCGCTCCTGCCAGTTTTATCCTTTTCCTGCCATATTTAGCCCCTTCCCTAGTTTATCGGGATTCCAAACCAGTTTTAGTGTTCCACTAGATTCTGAAATCTTGATTTCACACAATAAAATTAGCATGTGATAACAATGTTGACATGGTATTGCAACTATTAGAGGAACAACAACTATACTAAGTGTGCCTTTGGGTTTCCACAAATGGAATATTTTTGGCATAGTGTATCTCATGTAGGCATCGAGTTGGACCCTAATAAAATTAAAGCTATGGTATAATGGCCAATTCCAAAAACCTTGAAGAATCTTAAGGATTCCTAGAATTCACAGGATAATTGCCATGAGTTTGTCAATAAATATGGTCAAATAGTCACATCTCTAACATCATTATTGAAAACAGATGCCTTTCTAACATTATTATTGAAAATGTACGACTTTTTTTAGACTTCAGAAGCAACCCAAACTTTTAAAAGACTTAAGGAGACAATGTGTAGCACTACTTTCTTGGTCACATCTAACTTCACAAAAATCTTTATTGTGGAGTGTGATGCATTGGAACATGGCATTGGTACAGTTTTAATGCAAGAGAAATCCCCCCTTGGCTTCATAAGCCACCAAATTAAAGGAAAGAACTTACATGCAATAAAGCAACGCAAACCTTACCTAATAGAAAGACAATTCAAGGTAAAAAAAATCATGATACTTTGGAGTGCTTCTTGGAACAATGAGATGTTTTAGATCACAAAGTTGCTAAGTTATAATTTTGAAATTATCTACAGAAAGGGAAAGAGAGTGTGGCGGCGGATTCACTTTCGAGGAAAGAAGAGGACACTACAACCTTATTTTATGTTATTTTCATTCTACAAGTTGAATGGGTGAAAGAAGTAGGGATAGAATAGCAATGGGAACAAACAACATGGCATCTCATTCAGCAAATACAAGGTCCTAGTGCGTCAAAAATATTTGTGTGGAAACATGATTCACTCCCCTATAAGAATCATCTATATTTATGTAAGAAATCTCAATTCAAACAAAAGGTTAACTCTTAAGCACACACTTCTCATATAACTGGATACTAAAAAATTTATGATAACTTATCACGAGATCAAGAATTATTTTTTTATGGGAAAGTCTTAAGATTGATGTTCAAAAGACTGTGGTGAAGAATTTGATTTTCCAACAAAGGAAAGATGATCAAGACATTATATCTTCTAGAACCATTAATCATACCATGTCAAGGTTGGAAAGAGGTCTCAACATATTGTATCGTAAGTCTATTGAACTCTAAAGGAAATAAAATCATTATGGTAGTGGTTGATTGAATAAAAAAGTAGGCTTATTTTTTTCAAATTTCTCATCTTTTTAAAGAAAGTACAATAGTCACAACATTCATGAGAACAATTCAAAAGCTACATGGAAACCCCAAGATTATTATAAGTGGTAGAGCTCCAACTTTCACTAGTAATTTTTGCATTGATTTGATTTATTGTTCGGGTTCTCAACTAGCTCACAACACCTCTTGCCATCGCCAAACTTATGGACAAATTGAAATTGTGAGCAATGTTTGAAGGTAATATCTTTGAAGGTGATATCTTTGCTTTGCATCTAATAAGCAGTGACAAAGGGTCAAATGGTTTCTTTTGGCAGAGCATGGCGATACAACACTTCCTTCCATACTTCACCCAAAATTATCAATATCATCCCCCATCCATCACAACTCTCATGAGACAGAAACCTAAGGTTCAAGAAGTGGAGGATCACATCCAACGTGAACAAGTTCTCCAATTATTAAAATTTAACTTGGTTATAGCACAAAACATGATGAAACAACTAGTAAAACAACATCACAATGAAAGGCACATTGACATGGGGGTTGGGTATTTTTGTGGTTGGGATCATACAAACATGGGCCAATCAAGCAACAAAAGGAAACCCAAATTCCACTGAAATACCATGGTCCCAATAAGGTGTTGCAAAGGATTGCTAGTGCGGCTTATATATTGGAGTTTTTTCCTTCACATGTACATTAAGTCTTCCATGTTCCTTTTTAAAGAAGGGAATCAATGGCAATATCTCAATTCAAACTCTTTTTCCAAAGCTTGATGAAGAGGGGGAAATCCTACTAGAACCTAAAACAATGATTGAAATATGAATCAAGAAATAAAGGGGCCAAAAAACGACCAAGTATCTCATCAAGTGAAAACTTTCCAACATAAGTGTTAAGTTTTGAGCTATTATTAGGTTTCTTTTCAACTTACTAGATAGCAATAGCATAGGTAGGATCACTAAGAGAAACACAATCACAAGATACGCATCATTTATCTTGGGAAACCCTCATGGGGGAGAAAACCCAGCAAAACTTCCTTAATATAGATAGTCAATACAATGCCAAGACAATAAACCAAAACACTAGAAAATATCCAACACTGAGCAATGTGATTTTCTCTTCCTTCTTCTCCCGACTGCAGCTACCAAACTTGCACATTGGATGATTGAATGAGTGAGTGAGATAATGAGGTGGTGGAGTCATTTATTTATACAAACCGACAGATGTTGGAAAGGTGTTTCTTCACTAGGCATGGCCGACTTGTCTTCTTAGTGGTTAAAACCACTTTAATTAGCCTGGGGGGCGACTTCTCAATTTGCATATTATATTTAGGGTTTGACAATTCCACAAAAGGGGATTTGGTCAATTACAGTGCCCGACATGATCAATTCACAAAAGGGGATTGATCTAATGAATAATAACTCAATGATAAATAGAATACTCTTTCCAGTGACAATATTTCAACACTCCCCCTTAACAACAAGGGTATTCTACAACATCATCAGGAGAGAGAGAGAGAGGGCGGCAACATCTACAGCATATGGAACACTGACTGACATATATATAAATCATCGGAAGTTTTTCTCATCATCAATATCATCATCCACAGCAAGGAGTTGGAATGGCATCATCATCATTTGCATCAACATGGATTAGTATAACACTAATACATCATCATCATCAATAGTAGCACGAGGTTAATACAACATCAACAACAGCAGCATCACAACACAAAGGTTGATACAACATCAACAACAACAACATCACAGCATGAAGGCTGGAACATCATCAACATCAGCACTAGGCTGGAAATCTTCAGCATGAAGCTAGCATCTCAACAACATCAGCACGAATCTGACATCTCAACAACATCGGCACAAAGCTAGAAATATTCAACACGAAGTTGGCATCACAACAGCATCATCATGAAGCTGGAAAGCTTCAGCACGAGGTTGGCATCACGACAACATCAGCGCGAAGATGGAAATATTTAGCACAACGCTGGCATCAACACCAGCACGAAACTGGAAATCTTCAGCATAAGGTTGGCATCAACATCTTGTGGTACTCTGACATATCCAAAGGATCTGCCCAGGAATCAAAAGATTCCCTAGGATCTAAAATCTTAATGGAGATACCACTATTGATCAAAGCTAGCATATACATGCACAAGTACTCTGACAGCCCGTCCTTACCGACCTTCTGGATCTTTCCAGGGATGATCAGTCCCCTAGGATATAAAATCCTAACTGAGCTACCCTTTATTGATCAGGATACCATAGTATCATTAGCACTACTCCCCCTTTCGAGGGAGGTCCTTTCGAACTATACCAAGCTGGTCTCGAAAGTGCTCAAACTTTACACGAGACAGAGGCTTGGTCAACACATCTGCAACCTATTCATCTTTGCCAACATAATGGAGCTTTATGGCTCCTCTCTGCACCATAACACGAATGAAGTGATATCAGATCTCTATGTTCTTCGACTCATCATGGAACACATCATCTTTATACAACTATGATTATCACATAGGATCATGGTGGCTTCCATCTCCATATCAGATAGATTTGTCAACAACATCTAAAACCATGTCTTTACCACTGGCGAAACATGTTGCAATATATTTTTCTTATATCGTGTTGGGAGAAATATTGGATTGCTTCCTACTCTGTCATGAAGTCATGGCTGACCCCAGACTAAAACAACATCTTGAAGTGCTCTTTCTATCAGAAACACTTCCAGCTCAATCTGAATAAGTATATCCATACAATCTGAAGTCATGATCTCTAGTATAACAAAGACCAAAATCTAACGTACCCTTAAGGTATCTCATCACATGTTTTGCAGCAACAAGGTGAACACGTCTGGGATCTACCAGATACTGACTCAATGTGTTCGCAGCAAAACATATATCTAGCCTGGTATTCGCCAGATACATCAACGAACCAATAATTTGTCTGTACAAAGTAACATCAACCAATTCTGACGAGGTATCTACCAGGAGCTTCAACTTCGTTTCCATGGGTGTGTACATGGATTTACATTCCATGTTAAACTTCTTCATTACTTTAACTGCACACTTCCCTTGGGTAAGGAAGATCTTCTCTGGGCTCTGCCAAACTTCAAGACCTAAGAGATAATGCATTAGGTCTTTCATCAAACTCTGTAGCGAGCTTCTTCTGCAATCTGTGATGATATTTTCTTCATCTTTGTCAAGAACGCATCATCTACATATAGTAGCAACATCATTGGCTCATCATTTATAACCTTGAGGTAAAGGTTAGAATCAATTTTACTCTTGGTAAAGCCCAAGCTCGTTAGGAAACTGTCAATTCTACTCTATCAAGCTCTAGGATCTTGCTTCAACATGTATAGAGCCTTCTTCAACCTACAGACCTGAGTCTTTCTGTCTTCAACTTCAAATCAAATTCTCACATCACTTTGTACCAACCTGGTACACTTGTTCAGCTGCAACTCAATCTGCACAGTCATGTGCTAGCTCTATGTGATTTCTGCAAAGCACTATCTGTCTCACTGCCTGAGAGTATGTCCTCTCCTCTTTCTTCCACTGTTCCTTCTGAAATTGGGACTATGTACCTGCAGTTGCTTTGAAGCTGATAATGGTTGCTCCATTCTCATTGTGACTGCTGACATCTGAGAGTAACTCCTCTACTCCATCATGGCAACAACTTCAACTGAAACTGAGAGTGGATCAATAACTGATACTGAAGGTAGCACTTCTTATTTCATTGAGGTGACTCTATCGTTTATTGTAGTCATGTCTCCATGCCCAACTAATGTATTGCACCAATTGCCACTAAATTTTAAGTATGTGGTTTTCTCCCCCTGCATCTCATACTATATATGAATCATGATTGTTCTGGTTGTCTTCATGAATACTGGAACTATTTCTTCAATTACTGAAGTAAGTGTCTTGTCACGGTCTTCTCCCTCTTGTTGGGAGAATCCTATGGACACACATCAGGCTCTGTACATCTGCAACATGCTTGATTTGTTAAATCAATCTTGGAAGTCAATACTGACTTTTCTTCTAGTCTCACAAAAAATCTATATCCTAGTCTTTTTGATTGGCTTCCTTCTCTGTCACTGAAACAAGGGAATCTTCCCAGGAGATTTCATATCTCCTAGAAGTTTCTGAAGCTACGATCTAGTCTTCTCATGGCATATGTCTCCCAGTCTTGGAAGTTGTCTCTTCATCTGATCCTTTCTGAGATCAGGCTTACTCTCGATTTCTTCGGAGTCTACAAGGACTTCATTATCTCTTATGGGGTATACTTGGTGTTGAATGCCAAGTCTAAATATGAAAAGTTGAGTCATACTTCAAGTGAATTCTACTTCCTATCAAGGTGGCTTCATTATCCTTTGAACAAGTCTACTGTGAGTTCTTGTTCTAATGTTCGATCATCTTTGGAGCTTTCTACTCTTTACAATCAATCTCCATATGAAATACTCTGGATTTCAAAAGATAGCTTCTTCTTCATCTTATTTGGTACATGAATGTATATGGTTATGTACATAGTCTGCTTTATGTCTCATCTAATATGTTTTCTTCTGCAACCTTCATTATAGCTTCATCAGGGTTATCACATGTGACCTGAAACAAGGTCAACAAAACAACAAGCAAGAATAATACTCTTTTGGTAATAGTAAATTAAACAATAGCACGAATAATCGTCACAATAGATCCTTTAGATCTATCACTTGTGTCATGTCTTAAACAAAGATCAAAAGCAAGAAATACAATACGAAATGAGATCAACACTCTTCTAGTGTTGTGATCAAACGTTCATCCATGGTAACCAGGAACCAACACAAGAATTTTCTCCTAGAGGAGATGTTAGTTGTATATGGTAAATGATTGCATTAAGAATTTATTTCAATATGCTCACATGCTGCCAAGTATAATACTTTTCAAATATTGTTACCTCAGCTATAGTATTTACTTGTAAAGGGGTAGTTATCAACTTGTCATGTGCAACTTTGAATCTTATCAACTTAATCAATCAAACCTGGAACCTGGAGTTTTGTCCTCAAAAATGAGTGTGTTGCTTTTCTTCCAAGTCTCCTTCACTCAAGATGACAAGAGATTTCTTCAACCTGTCTTTTGTACAATATGTTATCTTGACAGAAAGATGGGTTAGAGAATAAATTCTATGACCTCAACTTTAATCAATCTAATACATTGACTTTAATAGCTTCAATATGCAACCTAGATCAAAATAATGTCATAACAAATAGATGCATATCGAAATAATCAAACATGGGTTGCATTATTCCTTTGAATGTGTTGGATCTGAGATCCTTCTGGATCTATCGCAAGAGATCCCTTCTCCTGAAAATACCATTTAAAGCTTAACAGTGTGAGTACATACCTCTGATAGTAGTGGCACCATCTGGTAGCAGCGGTAATAGTTACCAACCCTTTAAAAAATTCAAGGGTGACTACAACTGGTACTGCAGTTGGTACTTCAACTGATATTGCAATTGTAATTCATATTGCAATTGATTCTGAAACTGCAACTGCAACTTAGGATTTTATGAGAAAACCCTAATTTTTCAAACTTCAAATTTTGAAATTATGATCCAGGGACTAGATGCGCTGGACTGAGGCAAGTTTGTTGGAGTTGTTAAATTTCAAAAATTTCAAGTTTTTCCCCTTGAAACTTGACCTGTGGAAATATGGACTAGAACTTCTGGTACTGGTTCTGGTTTCCTAATTTTTCTTGTTTTCTGGTTTTCTGGTTTTCTAGTACTAGTCAAAACTAAGGTTTGACTTTCCGGAGGCTCTGTCCAATGAAAAGGTAAGCTCAAGATGCCAAAAGATTCACTAGGGTAGGGCGCACTTTTCTAGATGGTTTTTAGGCAAAAAATCATCTCCAACAAAGCCTTAATTTTCTTGTATGGTAATAGTGACGTTTTTGCTTATCCAGTGAAAGGTGCTCTCTTCATCTTAGCTCTGATACCATGTTAATTTTTTAGCTATTATTAGGTTTCTTTCAATTTACTAGATAACAATAGCATATGTAGGATCACTGAGAGAAACACAATCAAAAGATACACAGCATGTATCCTGGGAAACCCTCATGGGGGAGAAAACCCAGCAAAACTTCCTTAATATAGATAGTCAATACAATGCCAAGACAATAAACCAAAACACTAGAGAATATCCAACACTAAGCAATGTGTCTCTCTCTTCCTTCTTCTCCCAACTGTAGCTACCAAACTTGCACACTTGATGATGGAATGAGTGAGTGAGATAATGAGGCGTTGGCTTCCTTTATTTATACAAACTGGTAGGTGTTGGAAAGGTGTCTCTTCACTAGGAAGGGCTGACTTGTCTTCTTAGTGGTTAAAACCACTTTAATTAGCCTAGGGGCGACTTCTCAATTTGCACATTATATTTAGGGGTTGACCAATCCACAAAAGAGGATTTGGTCAATTACAATGCCCGACATGATCAATCCACAAAAAGGGATTGATCTAATGAATAATAACTCAATAATAAATAGAATATTCTTTGTAATTACAATATTTCAACAATAAGATGCAACTTGGGAAGATGAATTATTCATAAAAACATATTCTTAATTGATCAACATTGAGGACAACAATTGTTTGAAGGGGAGGGGCATGTTAAGCCCCTAGTCATATCCCCCATTTATTATCAACACATTAGTTATAGTTATGTAAGTTTATTATTGTCTTCTATATATATATATATATATATATCAACCAAACTCATTTGAATAAGCATGTTATATTAAGCATTTGATGTCTTATAATAAGAGGTTCACTCATCAAAGCTTCTCCTTCTCACTCTTTTACTTGATTTAGGTGTCACAATACTGAAGTAAATGTGAACAACGTAACTTGGAATGTTATTCTCTCGTTGAATTGCGAAATTATAAAACTTCAAATTTCACACTGATTATAGCTTATAAAACACTGAAGCAATGTGCCCTAACTTTTAAGATTTCATTTAACCTTAAATATCAATCTTGGGATGGGTTGAATAAGTTGATACCATAGGATCTTCCATTTTTTACTTTTCTCACTCGAGCTCTTTTGTATTAATTTTTATTTGACTCGTTGTAGTTGTTTAATTTAAATTTCTCTTTTGTATTAATTTTTCTTTGACTCGTTGTAGTAGTTTAATTTAAATCTTTTTTAAATTCATTTTAATGACAAATACTTTATTAAACCATATATGAATAAAGAGAAGAAAACAAAAATGAAAGAAAGGGAATAAAGTATGTTTTACTTTAGATTTTACTAACGATGGTGAAAAGGAAATGATTTGCAGCATGTATATGGACCTTATCAAGTATGTAGTTATAAATAAACATAAGACAAATTGTTTACATCAATACAACTTTACTTAATACTCTGCACAATTTGCATTGTATTCAAACAGTAAAAATGATCCTTGGAGTTTGTTTCCAATACATAATTTCTACAATTATGTTTTTAATAGTAACACCAATGGTATCATTTCATAAAAACCCCTAACCAAATTCAACTAATGAATCTCCAAACCATTATTGCAACTAACATTGTTTCTGTCATTTTGTAAAGTGACTTTTCCTCCTAATGATAGGAAGAGGGGCATTTCAATAAGAATGTGCAAGATTTTGTCTTACCCAAAAAGCAATAATAGTTGTTGGCACCCCTAGGAAAAAGAAATCGCACAACCCTATGTTAAAGATGAATATGACTGTTTAATCAATATTATAGAACCGTGATATCAAATTGATACATGGGGATGTTTATTAATGTTGATGTTGCAAAGAAGTCATTAAGAGAGGTACTCTCATGTTGATTTGCTATAACTATGCATTGAAAGGTGAAGATTAATACAATATGAGGTTTGATCTCATGATCTAATTAACTCCAATCTTAATTGTAGCTTCCTCTAGCCAATAATTTCGACTATGTTAATCAATATTTGATCTAATTAACTCCAATCTTAATTGTAGCTTCCCCTTGCCCATAATTTTGACTATGTTAATCAATATTTGTTAGAATGAATGAAGGAATATATACATATAAAGAGAGAGGGGGGAGGATGGAGGAGTGGGGTAGCTAGGGTTTAATTCAAGGGGTTTTGAAAGAACGAAGAGACGTATCAAATCTTTTGGTTTCGTATGGTTGTTTCTCCTCAAGGAGTGAATTGTGGATAGAGTCAATTGTTGATGGAGTGAAGGAGATCAACCAAAGAACTATGATAGGGTATTTTAGTAGCCCAAAGCCATGCATAGCGAAGATAGTGCACTAGATCGGATCTTCATGGGCTATAGTAGCTAAACAAAAGTGAAGGACTACTCAATTAGAAGGATTTTTCACTTTCCTTTTGAGAACCATGTGGACAAAGACGTAATTCTCAATGAAGGCTCACATTGTTTTGAGTCTTTAAGGTTGGTTCTTTCACCCTGGCATGTTCATTTGATTCAAGTACGGCCCAAAAGGATCATATATTTCTGTGTTTTCCTTCCTATGTTGCTACTTCATTTTTGCAACAAAGAAATCTTAAATCTAATTGACAATAAGTTGGGATCATTTTCTTGTGCAACTCCTAAAACTCTAGATCAAGAGGGCACTCCTTAAATCTTCATCATGACCTCTACTTCAAGAAGCTCACTGAAAGAAATCATTTTTGAATGGAAAGAAAATAACAAGACGCGGATTTTAGATTATGAAAACCTCCCCTTCAATTCTCAATATTGTCATGACCTAGGGTGGTTAAGGAGGTTGGATCTAGTGCTATCATTGATGGGAAGGCGAACAATGAGTGTCAATTCCCTTTGCAATGTCAGGTTTAGTCACAACACAGAGAGAGGGGAGTAGGGGTTCAACAGGTATAGTGATCGTCAAATCAAGGATTGGTGATGGTGGTGAATGTCCCAATGTTTTGTCCCATTTAGGCAAATGAGAAATATCAGTGGGATATTCAAAGGATGATGGAGCTATGGCTTTGTTACAAGTTCTATGAATGACAATGAATTTTACTTTGGAGAGTGTTAGGTTCTCATCAAGCAAGATTTCCACTAGGGGTGAGGCTCATTGAGATCTTCTGGTGTCTATGGAGTAGATGAAGCAAGATTATCCTCTCATGCAAAAGAAGGAAGTTGGGACTAAGGTTCTAGTTGACAGCCAAGGCATGTTTGAATTTTCCAAGTGCATATAGTTAAGGGGTTGGAAATAATACAAAAGAATGTTCATCAAATTAGGATTAAGGCTCTGCAATAAGAATGAGTTGCCTTATCCAGCTTGGTATTGACTCATCAAAGAACAATTTTTGGGCAAGTTGTCCTAGCATTCAAAAAATATTTTTTCCAACGTCATCAAGGGAGGATTTTGAATCAATTTTTCCAAATTTTATGGGATCAAAGCGATAGTGACTCATCCAATTCAAGGATTTTCACCAATGTCTTCCAAGGACAGGGTTCTATTCCTCCAATAAATCCTTTCAAGGCATGCATAAATCCAAACAAGATTGGATCAGATCCACAAAGATTAGAGGTTTCTTTCTCTTCGATGTTGGAAAAAGATCAAAAGAGAGAGGTATGTTTAGGTTGGACTCTATCCCTACACAGGTTTCTCTCTATCTCTTAGGTGGCAACAACATTGGTGTTCTTAGACATCAATTTGAATCAAACCAAGATTGTGTTCACACGTGTTTTCGAAGGCAGCATTGGCTTCCTCTTCTCCACTCAATGTCATGATTAAGAGCACACAAAGGAAGGGAGAAAAAAAACACTCAATTGAGTCAAGCACATGCACGCCTAAGCTTGTGTATGTTAATGGTGTTGATCCTTAGGGTTATATACATATGGATTCATTCAATGTGTTATTAGATGGTTTTAAACCTTGAATGGTTAGCAACTTCATCCTTGTGCCCCTCATGTTTTTTGCAAGGGCGTGAAAAAATATGTTTCCTAATTTGTCTTCTAATTTTTCTGAGATTTGATCAGGCATATTTATTGTATTTTGAATAAGGTGGAGGAAGTGTCGTATTAGGTATTTTTTGTAATGTCCACATTTTGGATATTATTATATTACAAAGTGTTATGCCTACTAGAGTAGCCAAATGGGGGTGACAACGAGTTCAGGAGTTATTGAGGGATTTTATTGGGCCCAACTTGCATTGTTCATCATATTTCATCATCAGGATCCATTCCACACAACTTGGCTTTGGTACCGTTGCATTCCGATGATTTCTGTAATTTTTAGTTATTATGAGTCATACTTTAATTAATTTCACTAAGAAGGCCATTTTGGGCATAATACTTGGAGAAACCTCTTAGTGTAATAGCTCATCGAAATCGAGAGGAAGAGCACTACAGGATTAGATGATGAGAAGTGACTTTCAATGGCCAAAGAAGCCATAGGGACAAATAAATAGCGTTTTAGAGGAAAAAATGTCAATTAATTAATAAATTGATTTAATTAAAGAATAATAAAAATAAAGTAGAAGTCACTTGGAGGGAAAAGGTGAACACGGGGGATAAAAGAGACATAGATGCCTCTATTCTCTCATTATGTTGATTATCATTTTGATGTTTGGCTTCTTGCTAGAGAGCCCATGATACTGGGGGGTTTTGAGGGTTTTGACTGAACAAATCCTAGAGATCAGCGCGGTGGTGAAAGATCCCACCTTCCCTGATCCAAGCTTGGCCAAGGAGGTGAAAGATTCATCCCTCACCATTCTACATCAATTTCTATTCAGTTACTGGAGCAATTGAGGAAGCAGGGCACACTTGTGGGGGTTTCCCTCAAGTTAGGGCGCATTAGTTGAGGAGGACACGTTCAATTTGGTTTTGAATGGCTAGATCTTCAATGGATCTTGTTCCGGGATTGATTTTCATCAACCTGATGCCTTTTGCATCATTATTTGAGTGGAATATTCATCCCATTCATCCTATCACTCAGGAGGGCATGTTTTCTCTTCAGGAGGGTGAATTGTGCATAGGGAATCTAGTATTTTGGAGGGTGAGATCTCACCCAACAGATAGGAGATTCACCAGAGGAGTTTCATGTCACCCGATCTACATTTTGGCACTTGGTTTTAGTAATTCAGAGTTCATCTTCTTAAATGTTGAATTTCCTTGGGGTTCTACAACCATAAAGGGTGCACTTTACTAGAGGTGGGCAACACATGCAGCGAGGGCTCTTGGATATCTTTTGTATTCAGCTTGGAGGATTCTTAGGAGGTCATATCCTCATAGTTCCATTGTATTTTGGTGGCACTATCAGCCACATGCATTATTATTCTATATATGATCCAAATATGCTCTACTATTGTATGGAGGTTAGCTATATATGATTAATAAATTAGATCTAAGGTATTTGTGTCATTTACTTGAGTTGCTTCTATTGTATCTTGTTGTGTATATGTTATTGGTTGTGTTGCTATCTTTTACTTGCTGCAAACATCAACAAAACTATCACAATAAACCCTAGCGCAACTCTGAAAGACAAATCTGCAAAGTGTTTGACAAAATATCATAACCAGAAAAAAAATAAAAACCTCAATGTTCCAAGCAAATCTATTTGGGAACATTACACTGGTATTGGAGCGAATTTCCTTTGCCAACGTGTGATATACATCAATGATCGAGAGAGATGGATTTTGCGGATTTTGCAGAAGAGATCATGTATTGTAATGAGGAATATTACGCCCTTAGTGAGACATTCAGGGCTTAAGTAACATTCCAACAGTTTGTATCCGTCAAAAATCCTAGGTGGAGCAAAGATGAGGTTACACATTGGGCCAAAAAGATGGAAGAAATCCATTATTGGGGCAGCATAGAAAAGGAAAACAAAGCCAAAGTAGTCAAGGAAGTAGATATTGTTGATATTATGGTAGTTGTGGGAGGTATTAACCTCTACATGTGACCTTTGACGAGTCTAGAATAGTAAGAGAAACCCTAGAAGATTAGGAAATAACCTTAGAAGACAAGTCGGCTCAAGATAATAATTTATAATAAATTAGTATCCTCCAGAAGTAGAAGTCAACCCAATGAGGTCACTTGGAGGACTATAAATAAGAGGGCGCTAGAGCTCATTTGTCACACTCACTCTCACAATTGCATAAGGACAAGTGGTGTGCATGACTGGAGGAGAGTTGCAGTTGTTGAAGTGGTGACTTGGTCTTTGGTTATGGTTGGACTTTCTACCTGGTTATGGTTTGGACTTTCTATCTGGTACGTTAACTTTGGAGAGAGGTACGCTACCTTGGTTGGTTATTGGTTCTAGGGTTTTCTTCCAAAATTATTATGTCTGTCAAGGTTAAGGTGCTCAGGGGTGGCCTTTGTGCCTATGGTTAGGTGACAATATTGCTATATTGTCTATGGTGAAATGAGCACACCTATTATTCTAACATTTTCAGGGCCCACACTATCTTCGGATAGTCTAACCACTGGAAGGTAGATTGGGAGGATTTTCTCAGTTGCAGTCAAAGTTTCGTTGTAGCAACGAAACCCTAACCCTCATGTTGAGGCACCTTAAGTGAAGCGCTTGACCTAATTCCTGGATAACCTAGTGCGCCCTAGTCTAGCGCACCTCCTGGTACTCTCAACAAGCCAAGGCGTCAAGTTTTAGTTTTTTGTCAAAGTCAAAGTCAAAGTTGACCAAGTCAAAGCAGTCATGACTTACTCTATGAAGTCAGAAAATAAGTTAGAAGGGGCTTATAACTTCAGAGCATGGAAGACAAGTTTTGACCTCATCCTTGCCAAGAATAAAGTGTTGGATATCGTGAAAGGAAAGATCATGGACCCATAATTTGAAGTGGGAAAAGAGAAGGAACCTCAAAACATTGCAGTTATGGAGAAGTTCAAGGACAATGACATCAATGTTATGAGAATCATAGTGGAATCCGTAAAGGACCATTTGATACTCTACATTTCTCATCTTGACTCATCTAAGAAGATGTACGATGCCCTAACTAACCTCTTCTCAGTCAGAAATATTGGACAAGTGATGAGTCTGAAGAATGAGTTCAGTGACATGAAAATGAATGATGATGACATCATAACATCATACTTTGTAAGAATCTCTCAGTTAAGAGATCAACTACAAGCTATTGAGGAAATCATTTCAGAAAAGGAACTAGTAAATATAGTACTTAATGGCCTTCCCAAGACATGGGATGCATTTGTCGCAAGCATGAACACAAGAACGAAGTATCCCACATTTGAAGAACTTTGGACTTGTGCACAAGAAGAATCAAGGATTAGCACAAGAGAGAAATCCCAAAAGAAGATGATGATCAAGCCTACACATCAAAGTTCAAGAAATCCCAAAAGAAGATGATGATCAAGCCTACACAGCAAAGTTCAAGAAATCCAGGAATAAGAACAAGTTTGGTTAAAGGAAAAACCAAATCAAGAAAATGATATGTCAAAAATACAATGCTTCAACTGTCAAAAATATGGTCACTACAGGAACTAGTGTCATGAGTTAAAGAAAAGGAAGGAAACACACGAAGCAACAGTTGCCAAAGAAAAGGAACCCTCAAAGAAAGTCAAGAAGGATGAAGCAAACTTCTTCTACTAGTCATGGTAACAATATTCTTCTATAACATAGTCCTTGCACATACCATGTTTACATCCATATCATGTGTATCTATTTCTTAGAAGATAAGATGGCGAGTGTCAATGAAACAATACCTATGGGAGACGAACAAGATAAGGATTGCCATTACAATGACTACTAGTAAGTTTTTTGAAAAGGATGAAGTACGTTGACTACCTTTGGTGACAATCCCTATGGAAGCTATTAAAATTGTATATAAATAACAACTACCAGATGGGCTGCAATCAAAACCAAACTTGAAGAGACTTGGAAGGAATCAAACCAGAAAGAAGTTAGTAATCAAGAGGAAACTAGAATAGACTTGTGACACTTTACAGAAAGCAAGAAGGATGCAAACGAAAGCATGGACTCTCTCGGATGGAGGGAGTTGATTGCAGAATTCCAAAAAGAAGAGCATGCATATTGCTCATTCAGGCATGAAGTTGGGATTAGGAGGGAGCTAATCCTCAATGATGTGATCCATTAAAGAACCCGTGAAGACTATGAAGTATATGTCCATGTTCTTCATTAGAAGTAGCATCCATGATAAGCAGCGCGTGTTAAGTTTGACTCTGGAATAAGTCTTCTTTGAAAAGAAGCCCTGAATATCCTTGGTTGTCCATCTACATTTATGTTCCTATGACGAAAAGAAAAAGTTGGAACCTTCAAAAAGGAAGGGCATAGAATCTATAGAAGATTCCATGGACTCCAACATTGAAGAGAAACATGAGGAAGACATGAAGATTCCAAGAAAGAAATAAAAGTCAGAACAACCAATTGAACTAGTTATTATACCGAGAATCATATGACTACCAATGTGTTTTGAACCCACTAGAAGCAATCAAACAGAAGGAATGGAAGGAATTTGTGATGAAGAACAATGTATGTGAAAATTTGTGAAAGAGACTTATGAATGAAAGCATTGATAGATACAAGGCGAGATTCGAAACTAGAGGGCTCTCAAAGAAGGAGGGAGAAGATTATGATGATAGCTTGTTCTAATAACCAGATATACCTCTAGCTGAGCGATTATATCTCTTTCAGTATCCATGGGTTGGAGTTTACATCAAATGGATGTAAAGATTATTCTTTCATTTTTGGATTCAAGCAACATGGTGCATAGCCTCCCATGTACAGCAGAAGCGTGGTGAAAACTTCCTATGACAGAGGAAGTGTATCGAAATGGTTCTTCAAAAGTCTGGGATGATGGATTGCAAATCCATGGCAAATTTCCATGATGACAGATCTGAAGAAGCTGAGAGACTCTAATCCAGTAGACTCGTCTTTGTACCAGAAATTGATTGGCTCCTTGATGTATTTGATGAATACTAGGACGGACATTTGCTTTGTTGTAAACATGTTGAGCCAATTCCAGGTGGAACCTAGCCATGAGAATTGAATAATTGGAAAGCATGCCTTGAAATATCTTTGTGGGATGTTTGAGTTATGATATATCGTTGCATGGATTTATTGATTCAAATTGGGCAGGGAGTGCAGATAACAGAAGAAGTACTTCTTGGATATGTTTTAGTTTGAGCTTTTCCACGATATCATGGGCTAGCAGGAAACAGAAATCTATTGCACTCAGCACTGCAGAAGTAGAATCTATTGCAGCTTGTGATGCTTGTATGGAAGCAGTGTGGTTCCGTAAACCGGTTTATGGGTTGTTTGATTAGGTGTTGGATTCGACCATGATATATTGTGATAACCAGAGCTGTGTAAAGCTCTCAGAGAACCCGGTGTTCCATGACTGGTCGAAGCACATTGAGATCAAGCATTATTTTCTGTGTGATGAAGTATAGAAGGGAGAAGTAGTTCTCCAGTATATCCCCATTAATGAGTAGATAGCAGATATTTTGGTAAAGCCTCTGTCCAAGATGAAAAGTCTGCATACTTAAGGGACAAGATGGGACTCATGGAGATGACTTCCTTATTGGAAAAGGAAGTGATTACTCCCCAGGTTGGGAGGGAGCACTAATATGTTATTGATATGTGGACAGTCATTTTTCGGGTTGGGCAGTCACTTTCCAATCCGGAAAGTGGCCCAAGATTCTTGATGGACAGTCATTTTCCAGTTTGGAAAATGGTCCAGTTTGGGCAGTCACTTTCCAGTCCAGAAAGTGGTCCAAGATTTTTCATGGACATTCATTTTCTAGTTCGGAAAATGGTCCAAAACGAACAGTCATGATCCGACAGATTGTTGATGTACCATAGATAGGGATTCCCCTTGTGTCCAGTGTAGGGGAATGGTCTAGGACAATGATTCTCCTTGGCAGTCACTCTGAGAAGTGATCAAGAAGAATGGTTTGCCTCTCTCAGCAGTTATTCTTTCGAAGTTCACAGTTGTGAGCAGTTTCGAAGAATGATCCGATGTAGGAGGTTGGTGCAGGACAGTCATTTCCGTAGGAAATGGTCCGGGCAGTGATTCCCTAGGGCAGACTCATTCTCTCCAAGTTGCACTGTTGCAAGAATGGCCAAGTTAGGTTGAATGGTCCATGTTCAGCAATCAGGGACAACCATTCCCTAGGGAAGACTCATTCTCTCCAGGTTGCACTGTGAATCGTGTCAGAAGAATGGCCCAGTTAGGTTGAACGGTCCAGGTTCATAAATCAGGGACAGTTATTCTTCTATGCTTTAGAAGAATAGTCCAGACCACCCTAATGTTTAACTTTCCGAGGGAAGATGTTTTTCCAGATCTCACAGATGTGAATGGAAGAGTGGCTCAGATGATCCAGTTCGTATCATGACATTGTTGATATCAGATTATATGATTGTTGTGGAGATTGTATGTCTCTAGACAGTAGTTGTATGCTATTGTGGTGGATGTGATCCACTAGTAGTGACTATGTGTCACTGGTTAGTAGTCGTGTGCTACTAGGAGCGGTTTCGTACGACTGGATAGTAGTTGTATACTACTATGAATAGACACAGTTGTGTTCTATTAGATGATATTGTTTTGATTGCCATAGAGACTATCTAGTTGGATAGTGATGATGGTGTTCGTGATTTGATCATAAGATAACATGTGTGGCTATGATGATGCTACCGGTTGAATGGTATGTTTGTGCTCAAGACCATTGCATTTAATACCTCCCTAGCTAGGAGGGAGTGTTGATATTACGGTAGTTGCGGGAGGTATTAACCTCTACATGTAACCTTTGACAAGTCTAGAATATTTCGGGAAGCAAGAGAAACCCTAGAAGATTAGGAAATAACCTTAGAAGACAAGTCGGCTCAAGATAATAATTTATATTAAATTATTATCCTCCAGAAGTAGAAGTCGGCCTAGTTAGGTCACTTGGAAGACTATAAATAAGAGGGCGCTAGAGCTCATTTTCCACACTCACTCTCACAACTGCATAAGGATAAGTGGTGTGCGTGACTAGAGGAGAGCTACAGTTGTTGAAGTGGTGACTTGGTCTTTGGTTATGGTTGGACTTTTTGCATGGTTATGGTTTGGACTTTCTTCTTGGTACGCTAGCTTTGGAGAGAGGTACGCTACCTTGGCTAGTTATTGGTTCTAGGGTTTTCTTCTTAAATTATTATGTCTATCAAGGTTAAGGTGCTCAAGGATGGCCCTTGTGCCTATGGTTGGGTGACAATATTGCTATATTATCTATGGTGAAACGAGCACACCTATTATTCTAACATATACATCACTACCATCTAGTAGATGGAAGGAAGCATAGATTGAGCCTACATCCATTAGGTGCAAGGAACTTTGTTATAGTTGCAAAGTGCCATGGGAGTCAGATCACAATAGCAGGGGTAAAGGGAAGGTGCACATTGTTGAGGTGCACTACGACAGTGAGGATGAGGAGATGCATGAGGATGCCATCATAGATGCCTATTTAGAGCAGTCTGATGAGGCTAGTGACTCCTACACATCTGATGGACAGTTGGATGGACAGGATGATAGTGCATGTGTTTTAGAATCCCTATCAGACAGTGTTGAGGACTCAACACTTCAGCATAGTGGTGAAACTTGGGAGGATTCAAATGTGTTAGCAGCTGGTATGAGGTCATGCATCGAGGATATTGTTCCTCCCATGGAGTTTAACGTGACACAGTCCTTACCTTCTCAGACAGTTATAATAGAAATAACACAAGAGAATATCATTAGCATTCCAGAGGTGGTAGAGGAGCCTTGTGTAGCATTTGAACACAAGGGACATATGGATCTACAGGCCCAAAAGGAGAGGCATGTTTTGGATCCATTTGATTATTTACATACATATCAGTATGAGGAGAGTGTGTCACCTATTTTAGGGAGTCTATTGTTAGATCAGGTTGTGGAGACGGACAACTTGTTGGGATACTCACTTACAAGGTCGATCTATAGTGATGAGGATACACTCCTTATTGGTCAGGATGACCATATCTCATCTCTGGACACATCTGTATGGGATCCAGGGGCAGATGACATTAGCAAAGTGAGCTCACAGGAGGATACAATTGTTCATACAAGATACAGTGTGATTCAGATTCGGGTAGCAGTTGGTGATGGTGTGCAGTGGCATACAGGAGGACTCAGTAACACAGTGGAAAGTGACCAGTTCAGTGCCTTATATTCTTAGGAGTGTGTTGTTGGGGATTCTGTTGTTGACACTAGCAGTGAGAGGCATGAGGTAGCACCTCAGCGGGATTGTGATCAGGAGTCACGATAATTGACAAGACAGTTGAGAGAAAGTGAGGACATGATCATGGCAGCCACTAGATGCAATGATGATACACACGCATTGGTGGCAGGATATTGTTGGAGGGCCTCGATGGCACATGATAGTTCAGATGGGGGACTTGCCATTGATTACTTCCATACACTCAGGGAGAGAGTGACTGTGATGAGGACCGACTACCAACAATTATTGATGGATAGGGATTACCTATTGAAGGTTAGCGAGATGTATCACGGGGCACTGAGGGAGAAGGAGATTGAGGTGGTTCGACTCACTCATGAGTTGGTGAGCACACGAGGATTCTTGGAAGGCATACAGACAACCCCTCATGAATCAGTGTTCAGATTAGAGGAACTCCTTGAGGAGACTAGTTAGGGATCTACTACATTTATCTCAGCAAAGAGTCAGATGTGTACTTCAGCCACTTTTCCAGAGGATGTTGGTGGTTTGGTAGAGGAGCGTCGAATGATGGAGGTGTCTGAGGGATACCCTGGATCGTTGATGGTTATGGAGGGATATGACAAGGAGACACTAGAGGATGTCCAGGTGTCATAGGGACCACCATTCATGGGTAGTTCTGAGACAGTTGGCCATACACATACACATGGGGATTCTAGAGCCAAGGGCAGTTACGAAGACACTTCCATTTGTGTTCCAAGATTGGCGGACATCCATATAGAGGTTGATCCAACAGTAGAACTTGGATACGTGATGAGTCAGGAGTATACAGAGGTTTGCATGAGTATGCAAGGGCATATGATGATGCGAGATAGTTCACAAGAGCATGCAGAGGTGTACAACGAGATTCAAGGGGATGCATTGGATTGCAAAGAGGAGACACACTTAGTGGAGCATGGAGATTCCTCTTCCTTGCAGCAGTATATAATTCTGGGAGATCACCTTCCCAGTAACGGCAGCTATATGAGTGATGATGGAGGGAGAGTGATTGACCAGCAGTTTGTGGAGTTACAGACTGTTGTACCCGATGGTTGGAGTTTTGTGATGAGTACATGCGATTATTGACCATGGGTGCCAGTGGATGAGCTTTTGGTCAAGTCCTTGGGATTGACCAAAGTCTATAATACTTTCCAGTCCTACATATAGTTGCAGTTATTTTTGTTATCCTTCCCTAATACTTTCATCATAGACAACAGCATAGGGGAAGATAAACAATGGAAGAGGATATGGAGAGTTGGTAGGAAGAGACCACCTGACGGGAGTGACTGGATTATATACAACAAGATAGGGGTGGCTCATCTGAGACAGTCATATGAGGCTTAGGGCATGATAGAGAGAATCTTCAACCGTGGTACAAAGTATGTTCCAGAGATGGATACAGGTTCAGATTCTCAGCAGGATGAGGACTGGGAGCAGAGATGGACAACTGCTTCTGATGAGATCTATGAGATCAGTTGGCAGGAGGTATGGTCGTAGTAGGCAGCGTCGGGGATCTTGATGACCGTACATGATGTATCTATGGTCAAACAGCTTGGCCATTTCAAGACTTGTCAGCAGGACAGAGATAGACTCTCCTTGGGGAATCTCGATGATGATGTCATGAGACACATGGAGGCATGTTTGGAGCCTGAGACTCCGCAGACAGCAGTGTGGATTGACAGGGAGGTTGATTTTAGTGATTATGGACAGGATAGTCTGACTATCAACATACTTCGGCCAGAGTTTTACAGTTTTGTGGGCACCGAGATACTTGGTATGAGACCTTCAGAGCTATGTGATGCAGGATTTGGTGCTCTTCTAGAGCACATGAGGGTTTCAGAGACTTGCATGATTGATTCTTTCCATTATTGGGGGAATTTGAGAGTAAGTCGAGTTGAGTATGCTTTGTGGCAATATAGATCTCCTTGGTTGAGGATCAAATATATCAGCAGATCATCTTCTTGGTTAGCAGGGGGTCTGTCTTTTGCTAGACACAATAGTTGGGATATGGGTTTATGTGAGAGACTCCTTGATGGATGGATGTTGTATCTACTTGTTCTGTTAGTTGGGGGTCTCCGGGAGATTCATGGTGTTGGTATCTTATAGGATTGTACTTCACAGGGCACTGCAGTTCGCATCTTGATAATGGATCCATGGATTGGAGTGTTTGTTAGTCCATAGTTTGATGGGGTTGAGATCCGAGTAGAGTGGTTGCTTGGGGAGTTGACCAAGGATCGGGTGCACACGGTCATTCTACTCATCAGGAGCATTTGGGTATCATGTATGGTGATCACTTGCAGGGGTCATGTCTTGAGGAGAGCTTACTACAGGACACACAGGTGGATATGGGATCCAGGTATCATATACATATTGATTCAGTTATTGCTTGAGGACAAGCAATATTCTAGCAGGGACAACTGTAATGTCCCCATTTTTGGACACTAATATATTACAGAGTGTTATGCCTACCAGAGTAGTTAAATGGGGTTGGCAGCAAATTCAAGAGTTATGGAGGAGTTTTATTGGGCCCGACTAGCATCGTTCATCATATTTCATCATCAAGATCCATTCTGCACAGCTTGGCTTTGGTTCTATTGCATTCTGATCATTTCCGTAATTTTGAGTTATTATGAGTCATACTTTAATTAATTTCACTAAGAAGGTCCTTTGGGCATAATACTTGGAAAAACCTCTTAGTGTAATAGCTCATCGGAATCGAGAGGAAGAGCACTACAGGAATAGGTGATGAGAAGTGACTTTCAGTGGTCGGAGAAGCCATAGGGACGAATAAATCAATTTTTAGAGGCAAAAAGGTCAATTAATTAATAAAGTGATTTAATTAAAAAATAGTAAAAATAAAGTAAAAGTCACTTGGAGGGAAAACGTGAACAAGGGGGATAAAAGAGATATAGGGGACTCTATTCTCTCATTATGTTGATTATCATTTTGATGTTTGGCTTCTTGCTAGAGAGCACATGATACTTAGAGGTTTTTAGGGTTTTGATTGAACAAACCCTAGAGATCAGCACGGTGGTGAAAGATCCCACCCTTCCTGATCCAAGCTTGGTGAAGGAGGTGAAAGATTCCTCCCTCACCATTCTACATCAATTTCTATTCAGTTACAGGAGCAATTGAAGAAGCAGGGCGCACTTGTGGGGGTTTCCAGCAGGTTGAGGCGCATTTGTTGAGGAGGACAGGTTCAATTTGGTTTTGAGTGGCTAGATCTTCAGTAGATCTTGTTCCATAATTGATTGTCATCACCCCAACATCTTTTTGCATCACTGTTTGAGTGGATTCTTCAGCCCATTCATCCTATCACTCAAGAGGGTGTGTTTTCTCTTCAGGAGGGTGCATTATGCATAGTGGATCTAGTATTTTTTAGGGTGAGATCTCACCAAACAATTAGGAGATTCACCAGAGGGGTTTCATATCACCCAATCTACATTTTGGCACTTGGTTTCAGTGATTCAAAGGTCATCTTCTTAAAGGTTGAATTTCCTTGGGGTTCTACAGCCAGAAAGGGCGCACTTTATTAGAGGGCAACACATACAGCGAGGGCTCTTGGATATCTTATGTATTCAACTTGGAGGATGTTTAGGAGGTCATATCCTCATCATTCCATTGTATTTTGGAAGCATTATCAACCACATGCATTATTCTTCTATATATGATCCAAATCTGCTCTACTATTGTATGGAGGTTAGCTATAGATGATTAATAAATCAGATCTGAGGTATTTGTGCCATTTACTAAAGTTGTTTCTACTATATCTTGTTGTGTATATGTTATTGGCTACATCACTATCTTTGATGTGTTGCAAACATCATAAAAACTATCACAATAAACCCTAGCGCAACTCTAAAAGACAAATATGCGAAGTGTTTGACAAAATACCATAACCAGAAAAAACATAAAAACCTCAATGTTCCAAGCAAATCTGTTTGGGAACATTACAGTGAGTGAATTTCCTTCGCCAGCCTGTGATATACATTGATGATCTAGAGAGATGGGTTTTGCGGATTTTGCAGAAGAGATCATATATTGTAATGAGGAACATTACGCCCTTAGTGAGACGTTCAGGACTCAAGTAACATTCCAATAGTTTGTATCCATCAAAAATCCTAGGTGGAGCAAAGATGAGGTTACACATTGGATCAAAACTGTGGAAGAAATCCATTATTGGAGCAACATAGCAGAGGAAAGCAGAGCCAAAGCAGTCAGGGAGGTAGATACATCACTACCAACTAGTATATGGAAGGAAGCACAGATTGAGCCTACACCCATTAGGTGCAGGGAACTTTGCTACAGTTGCAAAGTGTCATGAGATCCAGATCACAAAAGCAGGGGTAAAGGGAAGGTGCACATTGTTGAGGTGAACTACGACAATGAGGATGAGGAGATGCATGAGGATGCAACTATAGGTGCCTATTTAGAGCAGTCTGATGAGGCTAGTGACTCCTACGCATCTGATGGATAGTTGGATGGACAGGATGATAGGGCATGTGCTTTAGCGTCCCTATCAAACAATGTTGAGGACTCAACACTTGAGCATAGTGGTGACACTTGGGAGGATTCATATGTGTTAGCACCTGGTATGCGGTCATGCATGGGGGATATTGTTCCTCCCATGGAGTTTAGCGTGACACAGTCCTTACCTTCTCAGGCATTTATAGTTGAAATAATGTAACTGCAAAGAGTATTCTTATTATTATTGATATATTATTCATAGGATCAATCCCCATTGTGGATTGATCATGTCGGTTATTGTAATAGGACCAAATCCCCTTTTGCGGATTGGTCAAAAGACAATTGTAATAGGCAGAATAAGAAGTCGGCCCCAGTAGATATTAAAGAGGCCCAGAAATATAATAAAGGTGGGTTTACCCACCCAGTTTGAGAAGTCAGCCCTGCCAGTGAAGAGACACTTCACACGTGCCAGACTTGTATAAATAAAGGAGGCTAGCACCTCACTTAGACATAACACACTTGCTCATTTTGAGAGACAAGTTTCGGATCTGCTGGTTAGAGAAGAAGAAGAGAGAGTGACGCATAACTGGGAGAGGATCTTCTGCATTAGTTTAAGAGATCTCTTGGCATTGTATTAGCTATCTATATTAAGGAAGTTTTGTTGGGTTTTCTTCCCCTAGAGGGCTTCCTAGGATAAATGATGTGTCTCTTGTGATTGTGTATTTCTCAGTGATCTTGGATTATGCTATTGTTATCTAATGAAATACAAACATCTATAATGATGGCTTAAACATTAACATGGTATCAAAGCCAAGCTGAAGGAAGCATCTTTCACAAGTGAAAAACGTCACTGTTACCATACATGAAAATTAGGGCTTTTTGATGGTGAAGTTTTTCAGCCTCGAAACCATCTAGAAAAGTGCGCCCTCCCCTAAGGATCACTTTGGCACTCTCAACGCACCTTTTCAATGGTTGGATCTCCCGGAAAGTAAAACCCTAGTTTCAAAAAGTACCAGAAGTACCAGAAAACCAGTGTACCAGAGGTACCAAAAGCACCAGTCCAGAAATACGCAGATCAAATTTGGAGGAGCAAAAGTTGGATTTTCTCAGATCCAAACACACCAGGCTACTCGTCTCAGCCAAGCGCACCTCCTGGTAAGTTCGGTTTTTTATTTTGAGCACTTTCATTTTTCGATCATTTTCCTAGCTCCAGGTAAAGATGTATGCAAGCGTTAAGCTTGTTGACAAGTTAGAAGGAGTGGAAAACTTTCATGCCTAGAAGTATAGGATTGGCCTCATTCTTAAAGAGAATGACCTAGCAAGATTTGTCAAAGAAGAAGTATCGGAACCCGACGATGTTGCAGAAAAGGCAAAGCATCAAAAGGACACAATAAGGGCCAAAAGAATCATTGCAGATTCAATCAAAGACCACCTGATTCCTTATGTGTCATCCAAGAAGACTCCAAAAGAAATGTTTGATGCCTTGACCAGACTATATGAAGGAAAGAACATAAACCGGAAGATGAATCTTAGAACTCAACTAAAGAATAAAAGGATGCAGAAAGGAGAAATGATTCAGGAATACTTCTCCAGAATCTCAAAATTCAAAGAACAACTAGAAGCTATTGGAGATACCATAGACGAAGACGAACTCATAATGACGGCCCTAAATGGTCTCACAAGACCTTGGGATGCTTTCATCCAGACGATATGTGCCAGAAAGGAGAAACTAAAGTTTCACAGTCTATGGGAAGAATGCATCCAAGAAGAAACAAGAGTAGCGAATCGGGAAGCATTACTAGCTAAGGATGATGATCAAGCCCTAGCTACTCACACCAAAGGAAGAAGGAAGAAACCCTACTTCCAAAAGGACTCATAAAGAGCCTCAACAATCAAATAAATTCAATCATAAAGAATCTCATCCAAGGAGATTTCAGAAGAGAGGACAACGAAAGAAAAGAGACTACTCCTCTATACAATGCTATCATTGTGACAAGATGGGACACATTGCGAAGTTTTGTCCATCCAGACGAGAAGAATACAAGAGAAAACATAAGAGGCTCCATGCCCATGTAGTCAAAGATGAAGAGCCACCCACAAAGATGATAAGAGAGCAGATCAAAGACCATGTCTTGATCTCGACCCTCTCAAGATCTGTAACACCTGGAGAGGACACTTGGCTCATTGATAGTGGTGCATCCAAGCACATGACGGGACAAAGAAACATTCTCTCTTGTATCTCTGAAAAGAAGTTTTCTCAAAAAGTGACACTTGGTGATGATTACCAATATCCCATCAAGGGAGTGGGAGAATCAAACCATAAATTGAATTCAGGGAATTCACTAAAAATGAAGGACGTACTATATGTACCAGGCTTGAAGAAGAACCTACTCTCCATTTTAGCTTTAGAGAAGAAAGGCTTCAGAGTTGTCTTTATAGATGGAGAAGTTCTTATGTGGGCTAAAGGAGAAACCTTAAATGAAGCAATCATCATTGGAAATGAAGAAAATGGCTTGTATAAACTGAAGGTTCACTCAGAGGCTGCCATGACCCACACCATTGAAAACTCATGTGAACTTTGGCATAGAAGGTTAGCCCACATCAACTACAAATCACTACCATACATATGCAAAGCGGTCACAGGTTTATCAGAACTCAAAGGTGACCATAAAGGCGTATGCAATGGATGTGCACAAGGGAAGAATATCAAGAACCCATTTCCGAAGAGGGACAGCGAGACAGAAGGAGTCCTAGAACTCACCCATTCAGATGTGTGTGGCCCAATGCCATCATCCTCCATTACCGGGTATGTATATTATGTATCATTCATTGATGATTACTCTCATAAAACCTGGATATATTTCTTGAAGACTAAAGATGAAGTGTTCAACAAGTTCAAGGAATTCAAAGGCTTGATAGAAAACCTTTCTGAAAAGAAGATTAAGATACTCAGGTCAGATAATGGAGGAGAATATACCTCAAAAGAATTTGTGAACTTCTGCAAAGATGTTGGGATCAAGAGGGAACTCACTACTCCCTATAATTCCCAACAAAACGGTGTAGCTGAATGAAAGAACAGAACCATACTGGAAGCTGTGAAGACTATGATCCATGATCAAGATCTTCCTATGTGTGTATGGGCAGAAGCAGCAATGGCAGATGTTTATGTGCAAAACCGATTATCCCATAGTGCACTTGGGCTCAAGACACCGAAAGAGATATTCACCAGAAAGAAGCCAGAGGTAAGCCATCTCAAAATATTTGGTTGTCCAGTGTTTATTCATATACCTAAAGAAAAGAGAAACAAGTTGGACACTTCAGGAAAGAAGGGAATATTTGTGGCATACTGTGAGGTCTCCAAGGCCTTCAGAATCTATATACCAGGTCAACATCACATTGAGATCAACAAGGATGTGACCTTTGATGAAGATGCAACACTCAAGAAATCTAAACTGTGACAGCTTGAAGAGGTATATGAAGAGGAACCTGTAATCCCCAATACTGCAATGAGGGAGGTTCCCAGAGCTGCAAAACCTGTGAGGGAAGTCGTAACTTCCCCTGATGAGGAGCTTCTAGAAGACCATGATATGGTAGAAGTGCAAGAACCTCCTCAGATGACGATCATCCATAAAAGAAAGCCAGCTTGGGCTAGAGAGCTTATTCAAGATGGAGAGAAGTACGGTGTTCCCCAAGGAACTACGAGACAGGTGAAAAGACCAAAGCCATTATCCAATTATACGGCTTTGATGTGTGATCTCCTAGAAGAGGAGCCTACCTGTTTTGAAGAAGCCATTCAGAGGAAAGAATGGGCAGATGCCATGACAGAGGAATACCAATCCATAATGAAGAACGAAGTATGGGAAATAGTTCCCAGACCAACGAATAAAGATGTGGTATCCTCCAGATGGCTCTTCAAAATAAAACATGTTGTTGATGGAAGTATTGAGAAGTATAAAGCAAGATTTGTCGCTCGTGGATTTTCCCAAAAGGAAGGCATTGACTATGAAGAGACATTCGCTCCCGTGGCCAGATACACTTCGATCAGAACCATCATAGCTCTTGCAGCTAAGATGAAGTGGAAGTTGCATCAGATGGACGTGAACACAGTTTTCCTAAACGGTGTTATCGAAGAGGAAGTGTATATAAAGCAACCTCAAGGATTTGAGGTTGAAGACAGGAAGTCTCATGTCTGCAGATTGAAGAAAGTCGTATACAGATTGAAGCAAGCTTCTAGAGCTTTGTATGGGCGTATAGACAGTTTATTGACGAGTTTAGGCTTTACCAAGAGTAAAGCAGACTCTAACCTCTACTTCAAAATCATGAACAATAAGCCAGTAATCTTACTGGTATATGTGGATGACTTATTCTTAACTGGAGAAGAAAAGCTCATCATTGAATGTAAAAAGAGACTTGCCTCGGAATTTGAAATGAAAGACCTTGGCCTAATAAATTATTTCTTAGGTCTTGAGGTATGGCAGAGTCCTGAGAGGATCTTCCTTAACCAAGGGAAGTACACAGTCGAAATCTTGAAGAGATTCGACATGTTGGAATGCAAGCCCATGAATACACCCATGGAAGCGAAGCTGATGCTGTTGGTCGATACTTCGTCAGAATTGATTGATGTCACATTGTATAGACAGATTATTGGATCGTTGATGTACCTGACGAACACCAAACCAGACATTTGTTTTGTCGTGAACACCTTGAGTCAGTTTCTAGTAGAACCCAAACGTGTTCACCTAGTGGCTACAAAACATGTGATGAGGTACCTTAATGGTACAATAGATTATGGTCTCAGCTATGATGGAGATCATGATTTCACATTGAGTGGATATACTGATGCAAATTGGGCAGGAAGTGTTTCTGACAAGAAAAGCACTTCAGGATGTTTCAGTTTGGGATTAGCTATGATCTCGTGGAAGAGTAGGAAGCAATCTAGTATTGCTCTCAGCATAGCGGAAGCAGAGTACATTGTTGCATGTTTTTCCAGTTGCGAAGCTATATGGCTTCGAAAGTTGATGACCGACCTATTTGACTTAGAGATGAGAGCAACCTTGATTCTATGTGACAACCAAAGCTGCATAAAAATGACAGAGAATCCTGCATTCCACGACAGGTCGAAGCACATAGAGATCCATTATCATTACATCTATGACATGGTACAGAGAGGAGCCTTAAAGCTCTAGTACATTAGCACGGATGAACAGGTTGCTGACGTGTTGACCAAGCCCCTATCTCGTGTGAAGTTTGAGTACTTCTGAAATAAGCTTGGCATAGTCGAAAAGGACCTTTCTCGAAAGGGGGAGTAGTTGTTGTGATGAGATATTCCCTGCTTCCGACCTTGTGGTTGTGACGTAAAGCAGGACGTGTACCTTGCTTCTGACCCATTTGTCAGACGTAAAGTAAGATGAGATGTGTTCCTTGCTTCTGACCTAGTTGTCAGACGTAAAGCAAGATGAGATGCTCCTTGATTCTGACCTAGTTTTCAGACGTAAAGCAAGATGAGATGTTCCTTGCTTCTGACCTAGTTGTCAGACGTAAAGCAAGATGAGATGTTCCTTGCTTCTGACCTAGTTGACAGACGTAAAGGAAGATGAGATGTTCATTGCTTCTGACCTGGTTGTCAGACATAAAGCAAGATGAGATGTTCCTTGCTTTTGACCTAGTTGTCAGATGTAAAGCAAGATGATATGATGAGACTAGCACTGAGCTTTCGACTGGATAGTTGTGACGTAAAGCCAGTCTAGTATCCTGCTTCCGACCAGATGGTTGTGACGTAAAGCAGGACGAGTATCTTGCTTCCAGCTTAAGTGTTGTGACGTAAAGCAGGATGATGAGATGAGACAAGTACTGAGCTTCCAGCTTAACAGTTGTGACGTAAAGTCAGTCTTGTATTATGATGAGTCAGCCTTGTGTTGTGATGATGATGATGATGTATCAGTTTTTATACTAATACATATTGATGCAGAGGATGATGGCATTCCTTGAGAATGACGATGTTGCCGATGAAGAAAACTTCTAATGATTTATAGATACGTCAGTCAATGTTCCAAGATGATATTGATGATGTTGTCCTCTCACCTACTTGATGTTGTTGATGATGTTGTCCTCTCTCTCTCACATGATGTTGTTGAAGAATACCCTTCTTGTTAAGGAGGAGTGTTGAAATAATGTAACTACAAAGAGTATTCTTATTATTATTGATATATTATTCATAGGATCAATCCCCATTGTGGATTGATCATGTCGATTATTGTAATAGGACCAAATCCCCTTTTGCGGATTGGTCAAAAGACAAT
>ML786900.1:196983-211647 GCA_009831015.1 Picea engelmannii | reverse complement strand
TAAGTGAAAAAACACTCCAGAGTATAACTCACGCTTAGGACTTGAGGTGGCTAAGACCTTTTACAAATTCATCATGCCAACACCTCTTATTACAATTTTTTATGGAAATGTAGAGTAACCAGGTGGTCTTTTAGATCGGCTGAATTTTTGCACTCTGAATTTTGAACAATAATGTTCAATCTTTGGCGGCTCGCTGGAAATTCACCATAGTGCAACTTTGGTGGATAACAGTAACCACTCTAAACAGTGCTCAGCCCAGGCTAGAATGCATGTGGCCAGCCTTTAACCTCACCACAGATTTGAAGTAAAGGTCCGGTCCTTCTCTTTACATCAGCGGCAGGGTTTAGTAGCCCTGAGAATTTCCACGGCCTGCCTTCAAACTTGTGCAAATGATCTTCTTCAAGTAACTTCTCTGATACCATGTTGAATTTTAAGATGCTTAGCTCATGCACATGTAGTTTATTTCATTTAGCATGTACTTGAACCATAAACAAATGCAGCAACACCATACACAAGTGCTGCAATAACCAAGATCACAAGAACACAAGAAGTATCCTGGGAAAACCCTTCTCAAACAAGGGAAAAACCCAGCAATCCTTTGCTATATTTTTAAGAAAAGATCCCCCAACACCATGGACCTAGCACACAAGAGGGTGCTTACCAACACCTAGAACCTAGCGCCCAAGAGAGGTGTGCACTTCAGCGGTACATGCACCTGTTGAAATTGCGAGTTGTCAAGTGAGTGTGTAATCCTCGATGGGGATTCACCTTTATTTATACAACAACTGACACAGCAAAAGGTGTGTCTATTGGCACAATAGGGCCGACCTCAATAACTCAATAATATAATTAATCATTACACAATATTAATTATCTTACATATGGTGGGTTGACTTGTACCCTTTACATCAGAAATTAGGGTTACAACTAAATCTTACTCTCAGACAATATAGCAAGAATCTCACACGTCCACTAGTGCTCAGCCACTAGGGACACGTCCACCTGTGCTCAGCCACAGGGACGTCATACTCAACAGATCACTCAACTAAGTCCACAGGAATACCATTTGGAGTACCATCTCAAGCCGACTCAACTAAGTCCATAGGAGTACAAGGCAAGAGACCATCTCAAGCCGACTCAACTCAGTCCAGAGGAGTACAAGGCAGGAGACCATCTCAAGTCATCTCAACTCAGTCCAGAGGAGTAGACAAGAGACCACACATCATAACAACTCAGTCCAGAGTCTGACGCACACCCATCACATGGGCACACCCAACACTTGGGCTCTCTCTCACAGATGTCTCTATTGATATTATGGTAGCTACAGTAGGTATTAAACCTCCATGTGTAACCCTAACAAGAATAGAATATTCTGGGAAGCAAGAAGAAACCCTAAAAGCATCGGACATAACCCTAGAAGACAAGTCGACTAAAGAAAATAATTGATATTGAGTTTTTGGCCTCTAGATTCCAGAAAGAGAAGTTGGCCCAGATAGCTAAAGGAAGAGCAATATAAATACAAGATGTCAGAGCTCATTTGGACACATACAACTCGCAGCTTCATAAATTTAGTAAGTGCGCAAGTTTGGAGAGTAATTGCACCGGCAGCTACTACAACTAGTATTTTCAGTTTTAGGCTTGGACTTTCTCTTGGTTATGGTTTGGACTTTATGCTTGGTATGCTAGCTCTGGAGAGTAGTACACTACCTTGATTGGCTTTTGGATTCTAGGGTTTGCTTCCGAAATTGTTCTCTCTGTCAAGGTTAAGGTGCTCGAGGGTAGCTTCGGCCTATGGTTGGGTGACAATATTGCTATATTTTCTATGGTTAAATGAGCACACCTATTACTTCTAACAGGTTATGGGCCCACACTATCTTCGGACAGTCTAACCACTAGAAGATAGATTGGGAGGATTTTGCTCAATTAGAGTTGCAGTTGCAGTCAAAGTTTTTGTTGCAACAACGAAACCCTAACCCTCTTGTTAAGGCACCTTAAGTGAAGAGATTGACCTAATTTATGGATAGCCTAGTCCGCCCTAACCTAGCGCACATCCTGGTACTCTCAGCAAGCCAAGACGTCAAGTTTGAGATTTCGGTCAAAGTCAAAGGTTGACCAAGTCAAAGCAGTCATGACTTACTCTATGAAGTCAGAAAACAAGTTAGAAGGGGCTTCTAACTTTAGAGCATAGAAGACAAGGATTGACCTCATCCTTGCCAAGAATAAAGTGTTGGATATCGTGAAAGGAAAGATCGTGGAACCACAGTTTGAAGAAGGAAAGAGAAGGAACCTCGAAACGTTGCAATCATGGAAAAGTTCAAGGACAATGACATCAATGCTGTGAGTATCATAATGGACTCTGTAAAAGACCACTTGATACCCTACATCTCTCATCTTGACTCATCTAAGAAGATGTGTGATGCCCTAACTAATCTCTTCTCAGTCAGAAACATTGGACAAGTAATGAGTTTGAAGAATGAGCTTCGTGACATGAAAATGAATGATGATGAAAGCATAACATCATACTTTGTGAGAATCTCTCAGTTAAGATTCAACTACAAGCTATTGAAGAAATCATTTCAAGGAACTAGTAAATATAGTACTCAACAGCCTTCCCAAGACATGGGATGCATTTTCCGCAAGCATGAACACCAAAAAGGAGTATTTCACATTTGAAGAACTTTAGACTTGTTGTGCACAAGAAGAATCAAGGATTAGCACAAAAGAGAAATGCCAAAAGAAATACGATGATCAAGCCTTCACAACAAAATTCAAGAATTTCAGGAATAAGAGGAAGTTTGGCTTAAGGAAGGAAACAGACGAAGCATCAGTTGCCGAAGAAAGGGAACCCTCAAAGAAGGCCAAGCAGGATAAAACAGACTTCTTCTTCTAAGTCAAGGTAACAATATTCTTCAAAGTTCTTGTACATACCATGTTTACATAGTTTTTGTACATATCTTACATATCTATTTATTTAGAAGATAAGATGTTAAAGTGAAACAATACCTATGGAAGAATAACAAGATAAGGAATGTTATCACGATGACTACGGGTCAAGCAATACACATGAAATGATTAAGTATGTTGACAACCCTTGGTAACAATTCCTGTGGAAGCTATTATATAAGTAACAACTATCAGATAAGTCGAAATCAGAATCAAACTTGAAGAGACCCAGAAGAAGTCAAAACAGAAAGAAGTCAGCAATCAAGAGGAAATTAGAAAAAGACTTGTGACACTTTGCAGAAGGTAATAAGGATGCAGACGGAAGCGTGGATTCTCTTAGATGGAGGGAGCTGATTACAAAATTCCAAAAGAAGAGCATGCATTCATGCATGAAGCAAGGATTAGGAGGGAGCTAATCCTAAATGATATGATCCATTGAGGATTATGAAGTATCTATCCATGTTTTAATTCAAAGTAGCAACCATGATAAGCAGCACGTGTTCAGTTTGACTCTAGAAGAAGTCTTCTTCGAAAAGAAGCCTTAAAGTATATTTGGTGGTCCATCTACATCCATGATTCTATGATGAAAGGAAGAAGTTGGAATCTTCATGGCATATAGAAGAACCCATGGACCCAAGAGCTAAAGAGAGACATGAGGAAGAACATGAAGATTCCAAGAAAGAAAGAAAAGCAAGAACAACCAGTTATTATACCAAGAATCACAAGATTACCAGCTTGGTTTGAACTCACTAAGAAGCAATCAAGCAAAAGAAATGGAAGTTATGATAAAGAACAGTGTATGTAAGAAAATGTGAAAAAGACTTATGAATGGAAGCATTGCAAGATTTATGGTTTCTTCCAAAAGGAGGGAGAAGACTATGAAAACAACTTGTTCCAGTGAACCAGATATACCTCTTGTAGTATCCATGGATTGGAATTTACATGTAAAAGATTGTTCTTCCCAATAAAGCAAGTGAGAAAGAAGCTTATACCAGAAAGAGACCCATGTATGCAGATATAAGAAGACCTTGTATGGATTCAAACAACTTGATGCAGAGTATCTCATATACAACAAAAGCGTGATGAAAACGTTCTATGACAGAGATAGTGTATCAGAATAGTTACTCAGAAGTCTGGGATGATGGATTGTTAATCCATGGCAAACTCTCATGATGAGGGAAGAAGTGCTACTTGGATATGTTTCAGTTTGAGCCTTGCCACGATGTCATGAGCTAGCAGGAAGCAGAAGTGTTGAATTCAACCATGGTATATTGTAATGATTAGAGCTATATGAAGCCTTCAGAGAAAACCAGTGTTCCATGACAGACTGAAGTACATAGAGAACAAGCATTATATTCTCCGTGATGAAGTCCAGAAAAGAGAAGTGGTTGTCCAATATATCTCCACAGATGAGCAGATAGCAGATATTTTGGTAAAGCCTCTGTCCAAGATGAAACGTTTGCATACTCAAGAAACAAGTTGGAGCTCATGGAGACGAATTCCTTATTGAAAAAGGAAGAGATTACTCCCAGGTTGGGAGGGAGCACTGATATGTTATTGATTTATGGACAGTCATTTCTTTGTTTGAAAAATGGTCTAGGATGAGCAGTTCATTTCTAGTTCGGAAAGCGGTTTGAGATTTCTGACGGACAAGCATTTTCCAGTTTGGAAAATGGTCCAGATCGGACAGTCATTTTCATAATGAAAATGGTCCGATAGATTGTTGATGTACCATAGACAGTGATTCCCCTTGTGGCCAATGTGGGGGAATGGTCTAGGACAGTCATTCATCTTGGCAGTCACTCTGACTAGTGGTCAAGTAGAATGGTCTGCCTCGCCGAGTAGTCATTCTTTCAAAGTTCACAGTTGTGAGCAGTTTCGAATAATGGTCCGTCTTGGAGGTTGGTGCAGGACAGTCATTTCCATTAGGAAATGGTCCGAACAGTCATTCCCTACGGCAAACTCATTTTATCCAGGTTGCACTATGATTAGTGCCGAAGGAATGGCCCAGCTAGGTGAATGGTCCAGATTCAACAATCAGGGATAGGCATTCCCTAGGGCAGACTCATTCTCTCCAGGTTGCACTATGATTAGTGCCGGAGGAATGGCCCAGTTAGGTGAATGGTCCTGGCTCAGAAATCAGAGACAGTTATTCTTCTATGCTTGAGAAGAATAGTCTGGATAACCCATGGTTGATGTTTTACCTCCTGAGGGCAGATGCTCTTCCAGATCTCTCAGATGTGAGTGGAAGAACGGCCTAGATGACTCAGTTTGTATCATGATATTGTTATGCAGGTTGATATCAGATGATATCATTACTGTGGAGACTGTATGTCTCTAGACAGTAGCTGTATGCCACTGTGGTGGATGTGTTCCATTGGTTGTGACTATGTGTCATTGGTTAAATAACCATGTGCTACTTGGTGTGGTTGTGGACCACTGGATAGTAGGTGTGTACTACTATGGATAGACACAGTTGTGTTCTATTGAATGTCATTGTTTTGATTGCCATGAAGAATATCAGTAGCGTTGGAAATGATTACCAGCTAAATGGATAGTCAGTGTGTTGGTGGACAGATATTCTCCAGGCGGAAAATGGTCTAGGACAGTTATTTTTCTAGGACGTATGTCCTGATTAGAAGAATAGTCCTTATAGCCCATGGCGTGGCTTTCAGCATCTGTTGGAACAGTTATTCTTCTAGGACATATGTCTGGATTAGAAGAATAGTTCTTGTATCACTCTATGGAGTGAGTGACTTATTCAACATCATGCCTGATTACTCAAATGGAGTATGGTTTCGAGAGATGGTGTAGATGATATTGATAGTGATGATGGTGCTCGTGATTTAATCATGAGATAGCTTGTGTGGCTATTATGATGCTACCAGTCGAATGGTATGTTTGTGCTCAAGACCATTGCTTTCAATACCTACCTAGCTAGGAGGGAGTGTTGATATTATCGTAGTTGCGGGAGGTATTAAACCTCCACGTGTAACCCTGACAAGAATAGAATATTTCGGGAAGCAAGAAGAAACCCTAAAGCATTGGACATAACCCTAGAAGACAAGTCGACTAAAGAAAATAATTAATATTGAGTTTTTAGCCTCCAGAAAGAGAAGTCGGCCCAGACAGCTAAGGAAGAGCAGTATAAATATAGGATGCCAGAGCTCATTTGGACACACATAGCTTGCAACTGCAGAAATTTAGAAAGTGCGCAAGTTTGGAGAGTAGCTGCAGCTCCAGCTACTGCAACTAGTATTTTCAGTTTTAGGCTTGGACTTTCTCTTGGTTATGGTTTGGACTTTTTGCTTGGTACGCTAGCTCTGGAGAGTGGTACGCTACCTTGATTGGCTTTTGGATCTAGGGTTTGCTTCCGAAATTATTCTCTCTGTCAAGGTTAAGGTGCTCGAGGGTGGCTTCGGCGTATGGTTGGGTGACAATATTGCTATATTGTCTATGGTTAAACGAGCACACCTATTATTTCTAACAGTGTCAACTCAGTCCAGAGGAGAACGATCTGGAGGATGTCTCATGAAGATGCAATCAACAACACACTCCACAACAAAATGTAGCAAAATAAAAGAATAGGGATATCATGGAGATGGCTCACTGCATGCTTTTCTCTAATAAAAACAAAGCTTTTATTTTGGGGAGAGGCAGTGGGTTGGGTAGCCCATATCATAAAAAATAGAACACAAATTGCATCGTTGCATGTATCACTGATTATGAGAAATGGTATGGCAACAAACCTTCTATTACACATTTCAAAATCTTTGGATCAGTGCATGGGCCCATGCTCCTAATGAAAGAAAAACACATCAACATCTCTCCCATTACTTCTTTCAGCAAATTCTTCACATGGATCATCCAATCTTCCTATTGCATATGTCTCTTCACTTCTTCTGAATACTCTCGTCAATGGCTCATCCAGTCTTCATGTTGCAAATGAGTTCTCACCTAGTCTAAATGCACTTGAAAGTTTGACTCCATTATTCGATGATAAAGATGGAGAAACCTTGCATGATTCACCTCTTTGTTACCAACATCGCGATATTATCATGATGTTGGCGATAATATCACCAAAATGGGTCTTGGCAATATTATCGCCGAAAATAGCGTGATATTTACCTTTGTCAATATCATGTTATTTACCAAAATAGCGCGATATTATCACGCTACGATCGAAAATGTCTCAAGCATGCGAACAGGGCCGGAAATAAAGCCCGAATTTGACTTTTTCTCTGTCATTTTTCAACTGAAGTGTGGGGTTTGGAGAGCAAAGTAGAATGAGGCAAGTTTTCCTTCAACCAAAGACGAGTAGGGTTGAGTCCGAGAGGCCTATCTTGGAATCGATGCCTGAATGGATACAGGAGGAAGTAGAGGGGGCAGTAGCAGAGGAGGAGGAGGAGGCAAAGGAGGAGGATGTTACAGAGCAGAGTCAACCACCATCTTCACGGATTCTGACAGAGGGAGTTGTAGTTGGCAGTAGCACCAATAGAGGACACCAAAGTCTAGCTCATTCTTCTTCTACAGGACATCAGAGTCCAATGCTATCCCTAGGGGCTTCTTCCTCTGAAGGAAAAGCTATCACCTTTTCTCGTAAAAGGATCAGAGGGAATCATTAGAATTTATTTGATTTCATTGTAGATGACTCATGATGATGAGATACATTTGTCACTTATTATATTTTTTGATGATATTTTGAGGCTTTAGACTCTGGACATGATTCAGTGTTGATCTGTAGACTGTGATGTATTCGAGTTTACTAGACATCTTATACATCTTATATATCAGTTCTCTTTTTATAATTATGTGGAAATGCATTTATTTGATGTTGTTGATGCTTTAGATATTTAAAAAATTGAAAGAAAAAAATGAATATTTTTGTATTTTTTTCGTTCTTACGATATTTTTTGATATTTTTCGATATTTTCCCCGATGTTGCCGATAATTTAATTTACGAACCCTTGGCAATATTTTGTCGTTGTCGATGTTGGTAACATTGATTCATCTGCACTGATCACTCTTCCTTCGGATAGGTCAAGGCCTATACCTAAGTGGGCTACCTCCACTCTTGTTGATAAGGCAAAGTTTCTTGTTGGTGTACCTACGTGTTGTCCAACGGAAAATCCTCCATGTTCAAACTTCAGCCCTCGTTGCTAAAATAGTTGATTGTTTTAAAAAAGAATCGGATGCAGTTTAGTTTCTTCCTAGCCCATTTGAGCACACTATCAAAAGGAATCTTCTCTACAACGAGCCATTACTCAGTTTTATGATGTCCCTGCAAAACTACAACATCTCCCACCTAAGTCTCTCTGGAGTTTAGTCGTTTAGTCTTGATCGTTGATGATCTTGATGGCTTTATGAACGAGTGATGTGGAGTTATGCGGGGGTGACCTGGCCCTCGACACTAGCCCTCGACGCAACATTAAGGGGGGGCGTAAATTTTGTAATATTATGTTGTTATGACTTCTCTTTGTGGCACCTTGTTCAGCTCAAGGGAGGGTGTTGGAATTATTGGTGTAATTATTAATATGTACATGTGGCCATTGCCCATTCATATGTATCATTATGTACTTGTCCATATGGCTAAGGCCACATTTTATTTCAATTTGTATACTAGGTTTGTGGTTAAGGTCGACCTAGAACATGGCATGTAGGTTCAATAGCCCTCCTAAGGTGTGTGCCCTTGTTATGTGGGCCCATAACCCCTCTTGGGAGGACGCCTCACTTGAGTTATGTATAAATGCACATCTCAAGATCTAATTTGTTTCATCCCATCCAATGATCTTCTTCATCTATTATACAAAAGTTTGATAAGCCAAAGGCCAATTATAGTCGATGTTTTTCTCTTGTGATTAGCATTTTCTCTTGGTCACACTTGTGCATTTTTATCTTCAGCACACTTCTGCTTGGATTTTGCACTCTCTCTCTAGCACACTAGTGAGGATGTTATTTAAAAATATGGGTGAGAATTGTTGATGTTTGGGAAGCATCGGGTAGACATTCTCCTAGAGTGGCCATGCCGACTTGGCTGAGGAGAATGGCCCAGACGCAGTGCTAAAGACTCGAGGTGCTTCCCCAGATTTAGCATCGGGCAAACATCCTCCCAGAGTAGCCATGTTGACTTGGCTGAGGAGGATGATACATTCACTCACAGTATTAGCCATGCTAACTTGGCTAATGGTGAATGGCCCAGGCGCAGTCATAGAGACTCGTGGTGTTGATGTTTCTCGAGATGGCAATATCGGGCAGACATTCTCCTAGAGTGGCCATGCTGACTTTACTAAGGAGAATGGCCCAAGCGTAGTCTTTATCCTTGGTCATGCTGACTTGACAAGGAGTGATAAAGACTCAAGGTAAATATGCATCGGGTAGTCATCCTCCCAGAGTGGCCATGCTGACTTGCTGAGGAGAATGGCCCAAAGCATTGATGTTCTCCAGCCATTAGCATCAGGCAAACATCCATCGAGAGTGGCCATGTTGACTTGGTTGAGGAGGATGATATATTCACTCACAATATTAGCCATGATGACTTGGCTAGTAATTTAATGGCCCAGGCGCAGTCTTCGAGACTCGAGGTGCTATCACATGCCTGCTCCAAGCTAGAGCAATCTATATTGATCAGAAGTGCATGTGAGGAGAAGTATACATCAACTGCGTGCATGTTGAAGAAGATAACATCAACCAAGCTCAAGGACAACTTTTCTATGAAAGAAGAAATCCAAGAAGACAAGGAAATGTCAAGAAAACCATTGAAGAAGAATCCAAAAAGCACAAGAAGAAAATAGAAGACAAGAAGATCAAGTCGGCTCCATTAAAGCATTGAAGAAACACTTGTAAAAGCAACAAAAGAATAAAATAAAGTTAAAAGACAAAAAATGACAAGTCGGCCTTGCTAGTAAAATAAGGTGACTTGACTAGTATAAATAAAAGTTGAATCAGTTCATTATTACACATCCCATATGCTCTCCTCTTCTAGTGCGCATTGCCCAGTTGCTTCGTGCCAATTGCCAGTTGCAGTTACCAGTTGTGTTATCTTTGTGTAGTGGTTCGACATCTTTGAGGGATCTTCCTCATACTAGGGCAAACTTATCTTATGTTGGGTTTCTTCATATTTCTGGTGATGTATTTGTGAACTTGAATGAAATTTCTTCTAAAAAAAAGTTTGTTGGGTTTTTCTCCCGACTTCGGGTTTACCCAAGATAAATCTTGTGTCTACTGTGCATGGCTATCTCTCTGTGATTATGTTATTTCCGCTGCAGTTTTATTTCAGTTGAAATTTTCATTCTGTAATTATTCTAAGATAATAGTGGCATTAAAATTTGTTTGAAATCATAAGGTAATAATTTTCAGATCTGGAAATTAGAAAAATCAACATGGGATCAGAGCTTTGTAGAGATTTGTCGCTACACATGAGATTTGTCGTTGCACATGAGATTTGTCGTTGCACATGAAATTTGTCGCTACACGAAATTTATCGTTGGACAGTTTTTATCAAGCTCGTTGAGCACTTGTTGTAAAGTCGTTGGGACTAAATCCACAATAGAGCAACTCGTCTTGCCCTAGCACATCTATTGCACCTCTCAGATTGACATTCCGTCAAAGTTGAAATTTTAGGGTTTTCATGCTCATTGACATTTTCCTAGACATTGAACTTTTTGTTTCAAATTTTGTGATTTCTTCATGTATCGATGATATATTGTCTAAAAATTAGAGGCAACAATTGTGATGTCTCCTACAGTGTATGACAGCTCGAAAACAAATGCAACAATAGCAACAAGACTCAAGGTTTGCATATCAGGTTTGATATTTTATATTGTTGCATCTTAAGTAAATGTTGTAATTGGGACAACAGCCTTTAGAGGTCTATTATTGTTGAGTACCTTTGCTATCAAATGTTTACTAACACTTGAATATTGTCAGTACGATCATCATTATGTAAATGTTCACCGTTTAGTACTAATGATGCACTTGTTTACAAGCCGAATTAATCTCTTCTCTAGCCTAGTAACCCTATGGACATTACAGTGATTCCTGCCCCCTTGGGTAAGGTTAAATTCCATGGAGGTTACCATGGAGATGGAAATGTTCTTGTTATGTTCTTGTTCCGAGCAAGTTGTTGTGGAGGAATGATTGGTCTCAACACTAGAAAACTGTTGTTCTTGTCTTTAGTATTTTTTTCTTATTCCAGGCAGGTTACCATGGAGGAATAATTGATCACAACACTAGAAAAGTGTTGTTCTTGTTTCGTGTTTCTTGTTCTTGTTTCTTGTTCCAGGCAGGTCACGGGTAATAGCTCTGAGAGGGAGCTATAGTGACGATTGCAGGTGGCAACATATTAGATGGTCTCTAGTTTGAGACATGGAGCTCGTTGACTGTCCAAACAAGGAGTTGAGTGTTGAATTTTTAATGCTTAGCTCAAGCACATGTAGTTTATTTCAATTTAGCATGAAATTGAGCCATAAACAATGCAGCAATACAATATACAATAGTTGCAGTAACCAAGATCACAAGAAGAATAACCATGCACAAGAACACAAGAAGTTATCCAGGAAAAACCTTCTCAATCAAGGGAAAAACCTAGCAATCCTTTGCTATAGAGTCAAGAAGATCCCCCACACCATAAAACCTAGAGCACGCAAGAGGGTGCTTCTATGACCTTGAAACTTGCCCCTAAGAGAAGTGTGCACTTCAGCCGTACAAGTAGCTTGAGAAGATGTTACAACTTACAATGAAGTGTGAGTGAGTGATCCACAATGGGGATCTACTCTCTTATATATACAAGACTTAACACAACAATAGGTGTGTCTATTGGCACAATAGGGTCGACTTCTATAACTCAATGACATAATTAATCTTTACACAAATATTAATTATCTTTACATGGTGGGGCCGACTTGTACCCTTTACACAATTAGGGTTACACAGTAAACTCTTAGACAATATAGCAACGGATCCACAAATCCTCTAGTGCTCAGCCACTAGGGACACGTCCACATGTGCTCAGCCACAGGGACGTCACTCTCAACAGATCAACTCAACTAAGTCCATAGGAGTACCATCTAGAGAGCCATCTCAAGTCGAGTCAACTAAGTCCATAGGAGTCTGACAGGAGACCATCTCAAGTCGTCTCAACTCAGTCCAGAGGAGCACGACGAGACACCACACGTCATCTCAACTCAGTCCAGAGGAGAACGACCTGGAGCATGTCTCATGAGGCTACAATCATCAACACTCCCTCTCAGCTAGGGAGGCATTCTCCACCAGGACAAGTCTCTCACGAAAGTGCTCGAACTTCGTCCTGGCAAGTGATTTGGTGAAGACATCTACAACTTGCTCATGTGTAGAAAGGTACTACACGTGTACTGCTTTAATATACACCATATCTCTGATGTAATGGTATTTGATCTCGATGTGTTTCGATTTAATGTGAAACACAGGATTCTCTGAGAGCTTCACACAGCTCTGGTTATCGCAATGGATAACAGTGGAATCCATCTCATGTCCAAATAAGCCTGCAAGGAGCTTGTGAAGCCACATTGCTTCGTGAACTGCCCCATATAATGCAATGTCCTTTGCTTCTGCAATACTCAAAGCCACAGAAGTATGTTTCCTGTTGCACCAGGAAACCATGGAAGATCCCAAAGTAAAGCAACAACCGGATGTGCTCTTCCGATCCACTACGCTCCCTTCCCAATCTGCATCGGCATATCCCTGCAATCTCATGTCTACACCGGAGGCATATCTCAGACCATAACCAATTGTGCCTTGTAGATATCTCAACACATGCTTCTCTGTTATCCAGTGTGTCTATCTTGGCTAACTCATAAACTGACAGAGTACACTCACTGCATAGCATATATCCAGTCTGGTGTTAACCAGATACATCAATGATCCAATCACCTGTATGTATAGATGTGGATCAATCTTGCCTGAATCAGAAGAAGCCTTGTTCATTTTCTTCAAATTCATCACCATCAGTGTGTTGATATTATGGTAGTTGCGGGAGGTATTTACCTCCACGTGTAAACCTGACGAGAATAGAATATTCCGGGAAGCAAGAAGAAACACTAATTAATTGGTTAATAACCCTAGAAGACAAGTCAGCTCAAGAGAATGACTTGTAATAGGTTATTAGCCTCCAAGAGAAGAAGTCGGGTAAAGGAAATGTTATATACTAAAGAATTAGTACCCAGAATGAAAAGTCGGCCCAGGCAGTCTGCCAGAAATAGTATAAATACAAGAGGTCAGTCTTCATTCTAGCCAGTATTCTCCGAACTGCAGAAGCAGCACTTATGCGCACTGCAGTTGGCCAGTTTGTGCGCAAGTTTGAGGAGAGTTGTTGTTGCAGCTGCTGCAACTAGCAGATTTCGGTTTTGGCTTGGACTCTCTCTTGATTATGGTTTGGACTCTCTGATCAGCTCTTGTTACTCTTGCTTGGTGTGCTATCCTTGGAGAAAGGTGCGGCACCTTTGTTTGGCTATCCAACCTAGGATTTTCTTCTGGAATGATTCTCTGTCAAGGTTAAGGTGCTCGGGGGTGGCTTCGGCCTATGGTTGGGTGACAATATTGCTATATTGTCTATGGTTAAACGAGCACATCCATCATATTCTAACACAGTGTAGGCATGGATCTACAGTCTGCAATCTCGAATTTCTTCAATATCTCCACTGTGTATTTTCCTTGACCTAGGAAAATCTCATCAGTCCTCTGCCACACTTCTAGTCCCAAGAAGAAGTGCATCATACCAAGGTCCATCTCGAATTCAGAAGCTAATGCACACTTGCATTCAACAATAAGGCTTTTTGAACCGATGAAGAATAAGTGATCAACATATAGGAACAAAATCAGGCACTCGTCACCAACAATGTGATAGTATAGGTTGGGATCAGCAACACTTATGCTGAAACCCAAACTCATCAAGTATCCATCAATCTTCTCATACCAAGCACGAGGTGTCTTCTTTAGTCCATACAGGGATTTCTTCAACTTGCATACATGAGACTCCTTCTCATGTGTCACCTAAGTAACAGAACACGTCCTAAACCCCCTACATGTCTCGTGTCCATCGAATCCGACACGATTCGCCCTGACACGTGTCGGATTCGATGGATCTACGTGTCATGAGTACGGGACACGAACTTAAATCGTGTCCGACACCACCTCAACTCGTGTCACGATTTCAGGACACGTGTCCCGCATAAAAGTGTGTCTTAGGCCCTCAAAACCGGTTATCCTCTTGTCATTTCACTCATTTTACCCACAGGTTGGAGCAGCAAGAGAGTTAGAGTGCAGCAAAGGGATTTGGTGGAGTGTGAGAAGGGATTCCAAGTGCCAAGCAAGTGGATTTGTCCACCATTCTTCAAGTCTTTTTCTATTGAAACAGTCCAAGAACTTTGCTACAACAGTCATGGCTCAATCATCAAGAGCAGCTAGAAGAGGGAAAAAGAAAGGGAGGGATTTTCCTACTAATGTTGTCCCCCCTTCTTCATTTTCAACAGGGTCAACTAGTGTTCCATCTGCTGGAAGTGGGGCTGCAACAACAATTCCAGAGGTTGAAAAACATGTTGTTTTAGAAAGGCAGCAAGCTCAAGAATCAAAGTATCCATTGTGGAAGTATGTCACAAGACATCAAGGGCCCAGGTCCAAGTTAAAGGGAGGAGGTAACATTCTTTAGACATGTAATTTTTGCAAGAATCAATTTACAAGCACCTACTT
>ML786900.1:179429-196933 GCA_009831015.1 Picea engelmannii | reverse complement strand
TACATGTAAAAGATTGTTCTTCCCAATAAAGCAAGTGAGAAAGAAGCTTATACCAGAAAGAGACCCATGTATGCAGATATAAGAAGACCTTGTATGGATTCAAACAACTTGATGCAGAGTATCTCATATACAACAAAAGCGTGATGAAAACGTTCTATGACAGAGATAGTGTATCAGAATAGTTACTCAGAAGTCTGGGATGATGGATTGTTAATCCATGGCAAACTCTCATGATGAGGGAAGAAGTGCTACTTGGATATGTTTCAGTTTGAGCCTTGCCACGATGTCATGAGCTAGCAGGAAGCAGAAGTGTTGAATTCAACCATGGTATATTGTAATGATTAGAGCTATATGAAGCCTTCAGAGAAAACCAGTGTTCCATGACAGACTGAAGTACATAGAGAACAAGCATTATATTCTCCGTGATGAAGTCCAGAAAAGAGAAGTGGTTGTCCAATATATCTCCACAGATGAGCAGATAGCAGATATTTTGGTAAAGCCTCTGTCCAAGATGAAACGTTTGCATACTCAAGAAACAAGTTGGAGCTCATGGAGACGAATTCCTTATTGAAAAAGGAAGAGATTACTCCCAGGTTGGGAGGGAGCACTGATATGTTATTGATTTATGGACAGTCATTTCTTTGTTTGAAAAATGGTCTAGGATGAGCAGTTCATTTCTAGTTCGGAAAGCGGTTTGAGATTTCTGACGGACAAGCATTTTCCAGTTTGGAAAATGGTCCAGATCGGACAGTCATTTTCATAATGAAAATGGTCCGATAGATTGTTGATGTACCATAGACAGTGATTCCCCTTGTGGCCAATGTGGGGGAATGGTCTAGGACAGTCATTCATCTTGGCAGTCACTCTGACTAGTGGTCAAGTAGAATGGTCTGCCTCGCCGAGTAGTCATTCTTTCAAAGTTCACAGTTGTGAGCAGTTTCGAATAATGGTCCGTCTTGGAGGTTGGTGCAGGACAGTCATTTCCATTAGGAAATGGTCCGAACAGTCATTCCCTACGGCAAACTCATTTTATCCAGGTTGCACTATGATTAGTGCCGAAGGAATGGCCCAGCTAGGTGAATGGTCCAGATTCAACAATCAGGGATAGGCATTCCCTAGGGCAGACTCATTCTCTCCAGGTTGCACTATGATTAGTGCCGGAGGAATGGCCCAGTTAGGTGAATGGTCCTGGCTCAGAAATCAGAGACAGTTATTCTTCTATGCTTGAGAAGAATAGTCTGGATAACCCATGGTTGATGTTTTACCTCCTGAGGGCAGATGCTCTTCCAGATCTCTCAGATGTGAGTGGAAGAACGGCCTAGATGACTCAGTTTGTATCATGATATTGTTATGCAGGTTGATATCAGATGATATCATTACTGTGGAGACTGTATGTCTCTAGACAGTAGCTGTATGCCACTGTGGTGGATGTGTTCCATTGGTTGTGACTATGTGTCATTGGTTAAATAACCATGTGCTACTTGGTGTGGTTGTGGACCACTGGATAGTAGGTGTGTACTACTATGGATAGACACAGTTGTGTTCTATTGAATGTCATTGTTTTGATTGCCATGAAGAATATCAGTAGCGTTGGAAATGATTACCAGCTAAATGGATAGTCAGTGTGTTGGTGGACAGATATTCTCCAGGCGGAAAATGGTCTAGGACAGTTATTTTTCTAGGACGTATGTCCTGATTAGAAGAATAGTCCTTATAGCCCATGGCGTGGCTTTCAGCATCTGTTGGAACAGTTATTCTTCTAGGACATATGTCTGGATTAGAAGAATAGTTCTTGTATCACTCTATGGAGTGAGTGACTTATTCAACATCATGCCTGATTACTCAAATGGAGTATGGTTTCGAGAGATGGTGTAGATGATATTGATAGTGATGATGGTGCTCGTGATTTAATCATGAGATAGCTTGTGTGGCTATTATGATGCTACCAGTCGAATGGTATGTTTGTGCTCAAGACCATTGCTTTCAATACCTACCTAGCTAGGAGGGAGTGTTGATATTATCGTAGTTGCGGGAGGTATTAAACCTCCACGTGTAACCCTGACAAGAATAGAATATTTCGGGAAGCAAGAAGAAACCCTAAAGCGTTGGACATAACCCTAGAAGACAAGTCGACTAAAGAAAATAATTAATATTGAGTTTTTAGCCTCCAGAAAGAGAAGTCGGCCCAGACAGCTAAGGAAGAGCAGTATAAATATAGGATGCCAGAGCTCATTTGGACACACATAGCTTGCAACTGCAGAAATTTAGAAAGTGCGCAAGTTTGGAGAGTAGCTGCAGCTCCAGCTACTGCAACTAGTATTTTCAGTTTTAGGCTTGGACTTTCTCTTGGTTATGGTTTGGACTTTTTGCTTGGTACGCTAGCTCTGGAGAGTGGTACGCTACCTTGATTGGCTTTTGGATCTAGGGTTTGCTTCCGAAATTATTCTCTCTGTCAAGGTTAAGGTGCTCGAGGGTGGCTTCGGCGTATGGTTGGGTGACAATATTGCTATATTGTCTATGGTTAAACGAGCACACCTATTATTTCTAACAGTGTCAACTCAGTCCAGAGGAGAACGATCTGGAGGATGTCTCATGAAGATGCAATCAACAACACACTCCACAACAAAATGTAGCAAAATAAAAGAATAGGGATATCATGGAGATGGCTCACTGCATGCTTTTCTCTAATAAAAACAAAGCTTTTATTTTGGGGAGAGGCAGTGGGTTGGGTAGCCCATATCATAAAAAATAGAACACAAATTGCATCGTTGCATGTATCACTGATTATGAGAAATGGTATGGCAACAAACCTTCTATTACACATTTCAAAATCTTTGGATCAGTGCATGGGCCCATGCTCCTAATGAAAGAAAAACACATCAACATCTCTCCCATTACTTCTTTCAGCAAATTCTTCACATGGATCATCCAATCTTCCTATTGCATATGTCTCTTCACTTCTTCTGAATACTCTCGTCAATGGCTCATCCAGTCTTCATGTTGCAAATGAGTTCTCACCTAGTCTAAATGCACTTGAAAGTTTGACTCCATTATTCGATGATAAAGATGGAGAAACCTTGCATGATTCACCTCTTTGTTACCAACATCGCGATATTATCATGATGTTGGCGATAATATCACCAAAATGGGTCTTGGCAATATTATCGCCGAAAATAGCGTGATATTTACCTTTGTCAATATCATGTTATTTACCAAAATAGCGCGATATTATCACGCTACGATCGAAAATGTCTCAAGCATGCGAACAGGGCCGGAAATAAAGCCCGAATTTGACTTTTTCTCTGTCATTTTTCAACTGAAGTGTGGGGTTTGGAGAGCAAAGTAGAATGAGGCAAGTTTTCCTTCAACCAAAGACGAGTAGGGTTGAGTCCGAGAGGCCTATCTTGGAATCGATGCCTGAATGGATACAGGAGGAAGTAGAGGGGGCAGTAGCAGAGGAGGAGGAGGAGGCAAAGGAGGAGGATGTTACAGAGCAGAGTCAACCACCATCTTCACGGATTCTGACAGAGGGAGTTGTAGTTGGCAGTAGCACCAATAGAGGACACCAAAGTCTAGCTCATTCTTCTTCTACAGGACATCAGAGTCCAATGCTATCCCTAGGGGCTTCTTCCTCTGAAGGAAAAGCTATCACCTTTTCTCGTAAAAGGATCAGAGGGAATCATTAGAATTTATTTGATTTCATTGTAGATGACTCATGATGATGAGATACATTTGTCACTTATTATATTTTTTGATGATATTTTGAGGCTTTAGACTCTGGACATGATTCAGTGTTGATCTGTAGACTGTGATGTATTCGAGTTTACTAGACATCTTATACATCTTATATATCAGTTCTCTTTTTATAATTATGTGGAAATGCATTTATTTGATGTTGTTGATGCTTTAGATATTTAAAAAATTGAAAGAAAAAAATGAATATTTTTGTATTTTTTTCGTTCTTACGATATTTTTTGATATTTTTCGATATTTTCCCCGATGTTGCCGATAATTTAATTTACGAACCCTTGGCAATATTTTGTCGTTGTCGATGTTGGTAACATTGATTCATCTGCACTGATCACTCTTCCTTCGGATAGGTCAAGGCCTATACCTAAGTGGGCTACCTCCACTCTTGTTGATAAGGCAAAGTTTCTTGTTGGTGTACCTACGTGTTGTCCAACGGAAAATCCTCCATGTTCAAACTTCAGCCCTCGTTGCTAAAATAGTTGATTGTTTTAAAAAAGAATCGGATGCAGTTTAGTTTCTTCCTAGCCCATTTGAGCACACTATCAAAAGGAATCTTCTCTACAACGAGCCATTACTCAGTTTTATGATGTCCCTGCAAAACTACAACATCTCCCACCTAAGTCTCTCTGGAGTTTAGTCGTTTAGTCTTGATCGTTGATGATCTTGATGGCTTTATGAACGAGTGATGTGGAGTTATGCGGGGGTGACCTGGCCCTCGACACTAGCCCTCGACGCAACATTAAGGGGGGGCGTAAATTTTGTAATATTATGTTGTTATGACTTCTCTTTGTGGCACCTTGTTCAGCTCAAGGGAGGGTGTTGGAATTATTGGTGTAATTATTAATATGTACATGTGGCCATTGCCCATTCATATGTATCATTATGTACTTGTCCATATGGCTAAGGCCACATTTTATTTCAATTTGTATACTAGGTTTGTGGTTAAGGTCGACCTAGAACATGGCATGTAGGTTCAATAGCCCTCCTAAGGTGTGTGCCCTTGTTATGTGGGCCCATAACCCCTCTTGGGAGGACGCCTCACTTGAGTTATGTATAAATGCACATCTCAAGATCTAATTTGTTTCATCCCATCCAATGATCTTCTTCATCTATTATACAAAAGTTTGATAAGCCAAAGGCCAATTATAGTCGATGTTTTTCTCTTGTGATTAGCATTTTCTCTTGGTCACACTTGTGCATTTTTATCTTCAGCACACTTCTGCTTGGATTTTGCACTCTCTCTCTAGCACACTAGTGAGGATGTTATTTAAAAATATGGGTGAGAATTGTTGATGTTTGGGAAGCATCGGGTAGACATTCTCCTAGAGTGGCCATGCCGACTTGGCTGAGGAGAATGGCCCAGACGCAGTGCTAAAGACTCGAGGTGCTTCCCCAGATTTAGCATCGGGCAAACATCCTCCCAGAGTAGCCATGTTGACTTGGCTGAGGAGGATGATACATTCACTCACAGTATTAGCCATGCTAACTTGGCTAATGGTGAATGGCCCAGGCGCAGTCATAGAGACTCGTGGTGTTGATGTTTCTCGAGATGGCAATATCGGGCAGACATTCTCCTAGAGTGGCCATGCTGACTTTACTAAGGAGAATGGCCCAAGCGTAGTCTTTATCCTTGGTCATGCTGACTTGACAAGGAGTGATAAAGACTCAAGGTAAATATGCATCGGGTAGTCATCCTCCCAGAGTGGCCATGCTGACTTGCTGAGGAGAATGGCCCAAAGCATTGATGTTCTCCAGCCATTAGCATCAGGCAAACATCCATCGAGAGTGGCCATGTTGACTTGGTTGAGGAGGATGATATATTCACTCACAATATTAGCCATGATGACTTGGCTAGTAATTTAATGGCCCAGGCGCAGTCTTCGAGACTCGAGGTGCTATCACATGCCTGCTCCAAGCTAGAGCAATCTATATTGATCAGAAGTGCATGTGAGGAGAAGTATACATCAACTGCGTGCATGTTGAAGAAGATAACATCAACCAAGCTCAAGGACAACTTTTCTATGAAAGAAGAAATCCAAGAAGACAAGGAAATGTCAAGAAAACCATTGAAGAAGAATCCAAAAAGCACAAGAAGAAAATAGAAGACAAGAAGATCAAGTCGGCTCCATTAAAGCATTGAAGAAACACTTGTAAAAGCAACAAAAGAATAAAATAAAGTTAAAAGACAAAAAATGACAAGTCGGCCTTGCTAGTAAAATAAGGTGACTTGACTAGTATAAATAAAAGTTGAATCAGTTCATTATTACACATCCCATATGCTCTCCTCTTCTAGTGCGCATTGCCCAGTTGCTTCGTGCCAATTGCCAGTTGCAGTTACCAGTTGTGTTATCTTTGTGTAGTGGTTCGACATCTTTGAGGGATCTTCCTCATACTAGGGCAAACTTATCTTATGTTGGGTTTCTTCATATTTCTGGTGATGTATTTGTGAACTTGAATGAAATTTCTTCTAAAAAAAAGTTTGTTGGGTTTTTCTCCCGACTTCGGGTTTACCCAAGATAAATCTTGTGTCTACTGTGCATGGCTATCTCTCTGTGATTATGTTATTTCCGCTGCAGTTTTATTTCAGTTGAAATTTTCATTCTGTAATTATTCTAAGATAATAGTGGCATTAAAATTTGTTTGAAATCATAAGGTAATAATTTTCAGATCTGGAAATTAGAAAAATCAACATGGGATCAGAGCTTTGTAGAGATTTGTCGCTACACATGAGATTTGTCGTTGCACATGAGATTTGTCGTTGCACATGAAATTTGTCGCTACACGAAATTTATCGTTGGACAGTTTTTATCAAGCTCGTTGAGCACTTGTTGTAAAGTCGTTGGGACTAAATCCACAATAGAGCAACTCGTCTTGCCCTAGCACATCTATTGCACCTCTCAGATTGACATTCCGTCAAAGTTGAAATTTTAGGGTTTTCATGCTCATTGACATTTTCCTAGACATTGAACTTTTTGTTTCAAATTTTGTGATTTCTTCATGTATCGATGATATATTGTCTAAAAATTAGAGGCAACAATTGTGATGTCTCCTACAGTGTATGACAGCTCGAAAACAAATGCAACAATAGCAACAAGACTCAAGGTTTGCATATCAGGTTTGATATTTTATATTGTTGCATCTTAAGTAAATGTTGTAATTGGGACAACAGCCTTTAGAGGTCTATTATTGTTGAGTACCTTTGCTATCAAATGTTTACTAACACTTGAATATTGTCAGTACGATCATCATTATGTAAATGTTCACCGTTTAGTACTAATGATGCACTTGTTTACAAGCCGAATTAATCTCTTCTCTAGCCTAGTAACCCTATGGACATTACAGTGATTCCTGCCCCCTTGGGTAAGGTTAAATTCCATGGAGGTTACCATGGAGATGGAAATGTTCTTGTTATGTTCTTGTTCCGAGCAAGTTGTTGTGGAGGAATGATTGGTCTCAACACTAGAAAACTGTTGTTCTTGTCTTTAGTATTTTTTTCTTATTCCAGGCAGGTTACCATGGAGGAATAATTGATCACAACACTAGAAAAGTGTTGTTCTTGTTTCGTGTTTCTTGTTCTTGTTTCTTGTTCCAGGCAGGTCACGGGTAATAGCTCTGAGAGGGAGCTATAGTGACGATTGCAGGTGGCAACATATTAGATGGTCTCTAGTTTGAGACATGGAGCTCGTTGACTGTCCAAACAAGGAGTTGAGTGTTGAATTTTTAATGCTTAGCTCAAGCACATGTAGTTTATTTCAATTTAGCATGAAATTGAGCCATAAACAATGCAGCAATACAATATACAATAGTTGCAGTAACCAAGATCACAAGAAGAATAACCATGCACAAGAACACAAGAAGTTATCCAGGAAAAACCTTCTCAATCAAGGGAAAAACCTAGCAATCCTTTGCTATAGAGTCAAGAAGATCCCCCACACCATAAAACCTAGAGCACGCAAGAGGGTGCTTCTATGACCTTGAAACTTGCCCCTAAGAGAAGTGTGCACTTCAGCCGTACAAGTAGCTTGAGAAGATGTTACAACTTACAATGAAGTGTGAGTGAGTGATCCACAATGGGGATCTACTCTCTTATATATACAAGACTTAACACAACAATAGGTGTGTCTATTGGCACAATAGGGTCGACTTCTATAACTCAATGACATAATTAATCTTTACACAAATATTAATTATCTTTACATGGTGGGGCCGACTTGTACCCTTTACACAATTAGGGTTACACAGTAAACTCTTAGACAATATAGCAACGGATCCACAAATCCTCTAGTGCTCAGCCACTAGGGACACGTCCACATGTGCTCAGCCACAGGGACGTCACTCTCAACAGATCAACTCAACTAAGTCCATAGGAGTACCATCTAGAGAGCCATCTCAAGTCGAGTCAACTAAGTCCATAGGAGTCTGACAGGAGACCATCTCAAGTCGTCTCAACTCAGTCCAGAGGAGCACGACGAGACACCACACGTCATCTCAACTCAGTCCAGAGGAGAACGACCTGGAGCATGTCTCATGAGGCTACAATCATCAACACTCCCTCTCAGCTAGGGAGGCATTCTCCACCAGGACAAGTCTCTCACGAAAGTGCTCGAACTTCGTCCTGGCAAGTGATTTGGTGAAGACATCTACAACTTGCTCATGTGTAGAAAGGTACTACACGTGTACTGCTTTAATATACACCATATCTCTGATGTAATGGTATTTGATCTCGATGTGTTTCGATTTAATGTGAAACACAGGATTCTCTGAGAGCTTCACACAGCTCTGGTTATCGCAATGGATAACAGTGGAATCCATCTCATGTCCAAATAAGCCTGCAAGGAGCTTGTGAAGCCACATTGCTTCGTGAACTGCCCCATATAATGCAATGTCCTTTGCTTCTGCAATACTCAAAGCCACAGAAGTATGTTTCCTGTTGCACCAGGAAACCATGGAAGATCCCAAAGTAAAGCAACAACCGGATGTGCTCTTCCGATCCACTACGCTCCCTTCCCAATCTGCATCGGCATATCCCTGCAATCTCATGTCTACACCGGAGGCATATCTCAGACCATAACCAATTGTGCCTTGTAGATATCTCAACACATGCTTCTCTGTTATCCAGTGTGTCTATCTTGGCTAACTCATAAACTGACAGAGTACACTCACTGCATAGCATATATCCAGTCTGGTGTTAACCAGATACATCAATGATCCAATCACCTGTATGTATAGATGTGGATCAATCTTGCCTGAATCAGAAGAAGCCTTGTTCATTTTCTTCAAATTCATCACCATCAGTGTGTTGATATTATGGTAGTTGCGGGAGGTATTTACCTCCACGTGTAAACCTGACGAGAATAGAATATTCCGGGAAGCAAGAAGAAACACTAATTAATTGGTTAATAACCCTAGAAGACAAGTCAGCTCAAGAGAATGACTTGTAATAGGTTATTAGCCTCCAAGAGAAGAAGTCGGGTAAAGGAAATGTTATATACTAAAGAATTAGTACCCAGAATGAAAAGTCGGCCCAGGCAGTCTGCCAGAAATAGTATAAATACAAGAGGTCAGTCTTCATTCTAGCCAGTATTCTCCGAACTGCAGAAGCAGCACTTATGCGCACTGCAGTTGGCCAGTTTGTGCGCAAGTTTGAGGAGAGTTGTTGTTGCAGCTGCTGCAACTAGCAGATTTCGGTTTTGGCTTGGACTCTCTCTTGATTATGGTTTGGACTCTCTGATCAGCTCTTGTTACTCTTGCTTGGTGTGCTATCCTTGGAGAAAGGTGCGGCACCTTTGTTTGGCTATCCAACCTAGGATTTTCTTCTGGAATGATTCTCTGTCAAGGTTAAGGTGCTCGGGGGTGGCTTCGGCCTATGGTTGGGTGACAATATTGCTATATTGTCTATGGTTAAACGAGCACATCCATCATATTCTAACACAGTGTAGGCATGGATCTACAGTCTGCAATCTCGAATTTCTTCAATATCTCCACTGTGTATTTTCCTTGACCTAGGAAAATCTCATCAGTCCTCTGCCACACTTCTAGTCCCAAGAAGAAGTGCATCATACCAAGGTCCATCTCGAATTCAGAAGCTAATGCACACTTGCATTCAACAATAAGGCTTTTTGAACCGATGAAGAATAAGTGATCAACATATAGGAACAAAATCAGGCACTCGTCACCAACAATGTGATAGTATAGGTTGGGATCAGCAACACTTATGCTGAAACCCAAACTCATCAAGTATCCATCAATCTTCTCATACCAAGCACGAGGTGTCTTCTTTAGTCCATACAGGGATTTCTTCAACTTGCATACATGAGACTCCTTCTCATGTGTCACCTAAGTAACAGAACACGTCCTAAACCCCCTACATGTCTCGTGTCCATCGAATCCGACACGATTCGCCCTGACACGTGTCGGATTCGATGGATCTACGTGTCATGAGTACGGGACACGAACTTAAATCGTGTCCGACACCACCTCAACTCGTGTCACGATTTCAGGACACGTGTCCCGCATAAAAGTGTGTCTTAGGCCCTCAAAACCGGTTATCCTCTTGTCATTTCACTCATTTTACCCACAGGTTGGAGCAGCAAGAGAGTTAGAGTGCAGCAAAGGGATTTGGTGGAGTGTGAGAAGGGATTCCAAGTGCCAAGCAAGTGGATTTGTCCACCATTCTTCAAGTCTTTTTCTATTGAAACAGTCCAAGAACTTTGCTACAACAGTCATGGCTCAATCATCAAGAGCAGCTAGAAGAGGGAAAAAGAAAGGGAGGGATTTTCCTACTAATGTTGTCCCCCCTTCTTCATTTTCAACAGGGTCAACTAGTGTTCCATCTGCTGGAAGTGGGGCTGCAACAACAATTCCAGAGGTTGAAAAACATGTTGTTTTAGAAAGGCAGCAAGCTCAAGAATCAAAGTATCCATTGTGGAAGTATGTCACAAGACATCAAGGGCCCAGGTCCAAGTTAAAGGGAGGAGGTAACATTCTTTAGACATGTAATTTTTGCAAGAATCAATTTACAAGCACCTACTTYCGAGTAAAGGGCCATTTGTTGGCCACACCTTGTGGAATTGGACCATGTCAAGGAGTGAGTGCATCCAAACGAAGAGAACTGGAAAGAGAGGCCAATGTTGGTGAGGGGATCGTGGCAACAGCATCTAGGAAAACCAAGAATGAGGATCTTTTTCTATTCTTGAGGAAACCATCTAGCAAATACCCATTTGGGGGTGGGACTACAACAAGAAGAAAGAGGCCTGCAATGGGTCCAATGGACAAGATATTTCAGCAAGAGAGGCGAGATGAGTTGGATCTTACCATTGGGTTTTTTTTCTATCTCAACTTCATCTCATTTAATGTTGCACGGTCTCCTTTGTTTATTGAGATGTGTCGAAGTCTAACTCAAGGGGCTCCAGCAGGGTACATGCCTCCTAGTTCAGAGAGGCTTAGAACCACATTGTTGGTTAAGGCAAAGAGGCAGGTGGATAAAATTCTAGAGCCTATTAAAGCAGCTTGGCCCTCATCTGGTGTTAGTATTGTTTCAAATGGATGGACAGATGCAGCACGCCATCCACTCATCAACTTCATGGTGTCTTCCTTGAATGGACCAGTTTTCTTGAAAGCGGTGGATGCTCTTGGAAAATGCAAGGATGCACAATATATGGGTGAGTTGTTCATTAAAGTTATTGAAGATGTAGGTGTGATTCTTGTGTGCAAATTATTATAGATAATGCACATGTTTGCAAGACTGTTGGCATGGTTGTGGAAGCTAAATATCCACAAATATTTTGGACACCTTGCATTGCTCATTCCTTGAATTTAGCACTTAAATCCATTGCTTTGGATGTGACATGGATCGGAATTCCTATTGAGGACGCACGTCATATCCGCACGTTTTTACAAAACAATACCAATGCCCTCACAATCTATAAGAAGTACACACAACTATCATTGTTGAAGGTTGCAAATACACAGTTTGCCTCCTCTTTCATCATGCTTAAGAGGTTGAGGGAGGTCAAGGCCACTCTTGGGTCCATGGTTATTTCAGAGTTTTGGTCTTTTTGGAGAAAGACGGATCAAGCTTCTTCAAGAAAGGTCAAGGATACAGTGTTAGATGATGCTTGGTGGGAGAGGGTAGATCTTACCATTAAGATCGTGGACCATATCATCTCTTTGTTACGATTTGCAGACAAAGACAAGCCCATCCTAGGAGAGGTTTATGAAGGGTGGGATTCCATTATTGAGTACGTGAGGACCAATATTTTACAGAATGAGTCCCTTGAGTATGGGACACCAGCAGAGATCCTTTTCACCACCATATAGGATATTCTTATCAATGGGTGGAATAAGAACTGCACACCTTTGCATTGCTTGGCTCACTCTTTGAATCCCAAATACTACAGCAGCGAGTTGCTCAGTGGTGGGACTTCACACAAATTCCCGCCTCACATGGATCATGAGCTTTCAGAAGGGAGGAAGGAGGCATTTAGACGAATATAACAGGATAGAGCATCCTTTGATGAGGTGGAGGCAGGCTTTATAGATTTTTCCACTGCCAGCGGGAGATTTTCTAACTATGATGTGCTCAGAGACAGGGGGGCTAAGAAGCCCCATGCTTGGTGGGCAACTCATGGGGCAGCATGCCCTCCTCTACAGGAGTTAGCCATGAGGATCATTTCTCAGGTTACTTCATCCTCTTGTTGTGAGAGGAATTGGAGCACATATGGGAATTTGTACAGTTTGAAGAAGAGAAGGCTTGAGCAGTCCAGGGCAGAGTCAATGGTGTATGTGCACAACAACCTCTGTCTTATTTACAGGCAGAGGGAGGAGTAGGTGAAGGGAAAGACAAAGATGTGGGATGTCTTTCCTGATGATATGGGTTTGGACGACACTGTTGCGTTGGCATTGGCCAACATGGATCTTAATGACCCAGTGCTAGAGCCAGTCACTTTTGAGGATGATATTCCTCTTGAGGGGTCATCCTCCACAGCAGCAGATCCAGTTCCACAGATTGGATTAGATGATCATGCAGAGCAGTCGGAGATTGGAGGAGAGCAGTGGCAACGACATTGATTTTGATAATGATGACATGGAGTCAGATGACTATTGACCAGTGACCAGTGACAATCTTATGCTATGGGATTCTTTCATCTACGGTTCTAGTATCTAGTTCTATGGTTCTACCTTATTTTGTATTTTCCATTGGCATTCCCACCTATAGTAGCCTGTAGGCTGTAGGTTGTACCCTATAGTAGTGACTCAGGAGTCGGTGTCTATGTAACACACTTTGATTTTGATGACTTAATGAGAAAACTGCAGTTTATGGTTTGAATTTCTTGTGTGTTTCAAATTTCAATGTTTGTCATTATGATTTTAATATTTATCATGATTCATGATTTATGTTAGTACTAGTTGTATCATTGTATGATTGAATAATGAATTTGTAATGTGTATCATCATCATCATTCATGTAAAATTTAAATGTTTACAATTTTATTAATTATTTCATTTTTGTATGTGTAATTCATAATTTAATATATATATATAAATAGATAGATTGATAGATAGATAACGTGTCTTGTTTTCGGGGGTCTCTGTGCCCGTGTCCGACACTCGTATTTTCATGTCCACGTGTATGGTGACTTAGTGTGTCACGAATCCATCTAGCTACTCGATGTAAACTTCTTCCTCAATCTCACCATTGAGAAAGGTTGTCCTTACATCCATCTGATGTAGTCTCTAACCCATGGATGTTGCAAGAGCAATAATCGTACGAATGAAAGTGTATTGGGCAACATGAGCAAAAGTCTCCTCATAATCTACTCCCTCCACTTGAGAGAATCCTCTAGCCACAAAACTCACTTTGTACTTCTCGACACTTCCATCAGCCACATGTTTGATCTTATAGATCCAATTGGAAGTCACTACAGACTTCCCTTCCGATCTCAGAACAATATCCCACACATCATTCTTCATGATGGACTGATACTCTTCGACCATGGCATCTTTCCAAACCTGTTGACCTGCTGCTTCTCCATGACAATAAGGCTCGGTATCAATGATGTGGCTCATAGTTGAAACATAGCTCGAAAATCTTTGTGGTCTCTTACTCTCTCGGAATGTACCACGAGGAGTTGCATGTCCTTCTACCTACTGCAGAGTCTATCGAGCCCATGCAGGCCTCTTCTAGCCTACTGCAATGTCTCTGGGAACATCAACTGGATCTGTAACTGTCTCCCTCTAGACTGTTGAAGGGGGAGAAGGTATTGTCTCTTCCTTCTTCTCACTGTCAATCTCCATCTGAGATTCTTTGGATCTTCGGAAGGCTATCTCTTCCTCAAAAGTGACATCTCTGCTAACCTCGATCTGTCTCTGACCAGGGATGTATATCTGATATGCCTTTGAAGATTCATTGTACCCCACAAATGTACCCTTTCTGCCTTAAGGTTCCAACTTGGTCCTTTTCTCCTTGGGTACATGAAAGTATATTGGACACCCAAATATCCTGAAGTGTCCAACCTTGGGAGTCATATTCTTCAGAATCTTATGAGGACTCCTGTTTTGAACGTACACTATTGCCATGGATGCCTCTGCCCAAAAAATCATAGGTAGATTCTGATCAGGTATCATTTCTTTGGTTGCCTGAACAAAAGTTTTGCTCTTCCTCTCTGCAACCCCATTCTGCTAAGGGTTATAAGGAACGGTGTACTCCCTCTTGATCCCTGCCTCAATACAGAAATCATTGAAATCCCTGGAGGTATACTCTCCTCCATTATTTGATCTCAGCACCTTAATCCTCCTCCTGGTCAGGTTCTCAACATGAGCTTAAAACTCTTGAAATCTCGCAAGGACTCCATCCTTGGTCCTCAAGAAGTAAATCCACATCTTCCGAGAGTGATCATCGATGAAGAGCACATAGTACAAATATCCGTTCAAGAAAGCAACAGTCATGGGTCCACAAACATCTGTATGTATCAAGTCCAAGATCCCCTTGGATCTAATGTCACTGCTCAAGAAGGACTTCTTGACATTCTTGCCAAGAGCACAACCTCTGCAGACACCATCATGCTCGATATGTATCTCTGGAAGCCCTGTCACCATCTTCCCCAGAGTGAGAAGGGCTCTATAATGGAAATGAGAAAGTCTTCTATGCCATAGCTCGCTCAAGCTTATAGTATCATGTAACAGGGCCTGGACTGGTCGAACAGTCAATCTGTACAAACTGTTTTCTCAAACACCAATCACCCAGGCAAAATCCATGTGTGATTTCTTGTGCCATGCAAGAACTTTTCCTTCAGAGAAGATAACCTTGCAGCCTTTATCCTCTAAGGCAGAAACAGAGACAAGGTTCCTCTTCATCCCAGCTACATATAGTACCTCACTTAATTGAAGTGGTATGTCAGATTCTAGTTGGAAAGAAGTTCCAACTCCCTTCACAGTATATCTGGCATTGTAACCAAGTACAACATGCAGACGAGGCTCTTTCTCTACAAGATCTGTAAGATGTTCTCTATATCTAGTCATGTGTCTGGAAGCACCACTGTCAATCAACCAAATATTACTATCTGTAGGAACCGTCCCTAAGAGTGTTGATAAGAAGAAGAATGCTTCATCTTTTATGTCTTCATCTCTCTGATGTGGTTCTGGATCAACCTCTGCAGTGGATGCATGTTGTCTTCCTTTCTTCCCGGTAGGACAATTTCTCGCAATGTGTCCATACTTGTTGTTAAATTTTTAATAAAATAAAGTACCTAGGCAAGTGTTTCTCATCCCTAGGCGCCTAAGGGGTGAGAAAGTGCCTAATGTGGGCCCTAGTCATTTAATTTGTGAAATGCAAATTAAAAGGTGACTTTATGACTTTAGTGAGGGTGAATGAAGAGACATTAAATCTCAGCCAGGATTGGAAAACTCCTCACCTACCTCATGAGGTCGATTAGGGTTGGAGGGCGCACCCATTGTTGGGTTGTTGTTTCATTTTGAGAGAGCAAGAGAGAGCATTTTTTAGCAACAAGAGAGCAGCCATTTCTGAGAGCTAGGGCACGCATCCCAAGGCAGTCTACTAGCACAGATTTCGAGGCAAGGAGTTCATCATTCACAGGAGGTCGTACAGCACAAATTCTAAGGTCCATACAGTCTCGTAGGAGCACAGAAATCGAGAAAAGGGAGCAGCATTTATTATTGGCCGTACAGTACGGATTTACTCAGTCCGTACAGTTCAGTTTTGCACAAATTTCAAGGGAACAACAACTGTACTCAGTGCGTACAGTACGGATTTACACAGTCCATACAGCCTCTTTATTGCACAGAAATCGAGGCGTGTTGCTGTGTGTAATTTCTGGAAAGTGTGGGATGGTTTTCTAGAAGGTCGTACAGCCATTAATACACCCAGAAAGTTGCTACTACAGTTGGCACGAATTTCAAGGTGTCCGTACAGTATTTTGGAGGCACAGAAATCGAGGAGCAAACCTGTATTTGATTGCAGAAAATTCTGGAAAGAATTTTAAGGACTTGGCTCATTTTCCTGTGTGAAGATTTGGCACAATTGTCAAGATAAGTTTGTCATTTAAATTTCTAAAGATGAATATGCTATAACAGAATTCTCTGAAGCTCCTAAATAATAAAAATCTCCCTCTCTCACTGGTTTTCCCCTTGTGGGTTTTTCTAGGGTCGATGTTAGACCGAAAATTTCTGTCTATAATTTTCTGAGTTTTATGTGTTGTGGATATTTTATTTCTGCGTTATAAACGATGTTCAAAATCCTCATGTTTCAGTTCTGAAATTTATTTTCTGCTAAGTTTTTATATGCTGATATAAAACTGGGTTTGGGCATTAAACATTGGCTGAAAAATCAGTGAGACTGAAACTGGGTTGGGGTCTGAAAATTTACATGGTATCAGAGCTGAGTTGAAAGGAAGCAGAGATTTCAGCAGTCAGAAAGTTGGGACAGCAGTCACTTCACAGGGCAGATTTTTGAATTTATTATTTTCAGCAAAAAAGGGTCAATGGCTACAGGTTTGAGAGTTGAGGACAGACTTGATGGCGCAGCAAATTTTGGTGCTTGGAAGGAGAGGATGATCTTGCTTTTGCAAGAAAACGAGTTGTGGGACATTGTGGAAAATACCACTACTCATCCTATTGTGGTACCTACTTATGCTACTCTTCTTGCAGCTTACACTAAGAAGAGTATCAAGGCTAAGAGGTTTATTCTTGATGCTATCAAGGATCATTTAATTCCTCACTTGACGGGGAAGACACATGCCTATGAGATGTGGGAGTCTTTGACTAAATTGCACCAAAGTACAAATGAGAACCGGAAAATGGTTTTGAGGGAAAAACTAAAGAGCATAAAAATGACCAAGGCTGAAAATGTGGTCACATACCTTACTAGATTGACATGGGTGAGGGATGAGCTTGGAGCTGTGGGGGAAGCCATAGTTGACAATGATCTTGTGAGAACAGCATTGAATGGAGTTTCCAAACAATGGGTTGTTTTTGTGGAGGGCATTGTTGCTTGGGAGAAGCTTCCCGGTTGGGAACGTCTTTGGGATGACTTTGTTCAGGAGGAGACCCGGAGAGGTTATGTACATGGCAGCTCATCTACAGGTCATGAGGAGAAGAATGTGGCTCTTGCTACCACTAGCAAGAAGAAGTTCAAAAAGGGTCCAAAGGGAGGACACAAACCCAAGGGTGAAGGGAAGAAAGACATGAGCAAAGTCAAGTGCTTTGCATGCCATAAGTTTGGGCACTATGCAGGTCAG